>JASDQU010712874.1:58794-69918 GCA_032191745.1 Picea mariana
CATCTGCAGCATCGTCATTCTCAAAGGAATGAAATCATCATCTACATCAATATGTATTAGTATAAAACTAATACATCATCATCACAGCATGAGGCTTGCTCATCATCATAATACTGGATTGGCTTTACATCACAGTTGTAAGGCTGGAAGCACATTGCTCGTCTTGCTTTACGTCACAGCAGTCAAGTTGGAAGAAAGAAACTTGTCCTACTTTACGTCACAGCAATCAAGATGGAAGCAGGATACTAGACTAGCTTTACGTCATAGCTATCAAGCTGGAAGCACAGTTCTAGTCTCATCTCATAGTCTTGATTTACGTCACACCATTCAAGCTGGAAGAAAGAAACCTGTCCTACTTTACATCACAATAATCAAAATGGAAGCAAGATACTAGACTGGCTTTACGTCACAGCTGTCAAGCCGGAAGCTCAGTGCTAGTCTCATATCATTGTCTTGCTTTACGTCACAACCATCAGGTTAGAAGAAAGACACTAGACTGGATTTCCGTCACAGTTGTCAAGCCGGAAGCTCAGTGCTAGTCTCATCTCATTATCTTGCTTTACGTCACAACCATCAGGTTGGAAGCAAGATACTATACTGGCTTTACATCACAACTTTCAATCTGGAAGCACAGTACTAGTCTCATCACATTTTCTTGCTTTACATCACAACCATTAGATTGGAATCAAGATACTAGACTGGCTTTATGTCACAGTTGTCAAGCCAGAAGCACAGTACTAGTCTCATCACATCTTCTTGCTTTACGTCACAACCATCATGTTGGAAGCAAGATACTAGACTGTCTTTACGTCACAGTTGTCAAGCCGAAAGCACGGTACTAGTCTCATCACATCTTCTTGCTTTACATCACAACACTGAAGTTGGAAGCAACAGATGTCTCATCACAACAACTACTCCCCCTTTTCGAGGAAGGTCCTTTCGGACTATACCAAGCTTATCTCGAAAGTGCTCAAACTTTACACGAGATAGAGGTGTGGTCAACACATTAGCAACTTGTTCATCCATGCTAACGTACTGGAGCTTTAAGGATCCTCTCTGCACCATGTCACGGATGTAATGATGTCAAATCTCTATGTTCTTCAACCTGTCATGGAATACATGATTCTTTGTCATCTTTATGCAGCTCTGGTTGTCACATAGGATCATGTTTACTTCCATCTCTAGGTCAAATAGACCGGTCAACAACTTTTGAATCCATATAGCTTTGCAGCTGGAAGAACATGTAGCAATGTATTATGATTCCATTGTGCTGAGAGCAATGTTGGATTGCTTTCTACTCTGCCATGAGATCATGGCTGATCCCAAAATGAAACAACATCCTAAAGTGCTTTTCTTGTCAAAAACACTTCCTGCCCAATCTGCATTAGTATATCAACTCAATGTGAAATCATGATCTTCGTCATAGCTGAGACCACAATCTATTGTACCCTTAAGGTACCTCATAACATGTTTTGTAGCCACTAGGTAAACATGTATGGGTTCTACCAGAAACCGACTCAAGGTGTTCACGGAAAAACAAATGTTTGGTCCAGTGTTCATCAGTTACATCAGCGATCCAATAATCTGTCTGTACAGCATGGAATCAATTAATTTTGACGAAGTGTCGACCAACAGCTTCAGCTTCACTTCCATGGGTGTATTCATGGACTTGCATTCCAACATGTCGAATCTCTTCAGGATTTCGACTGCATACTTCCCTTGGTTAAGGAATATCCTCTCTGGACTCTGCCATACCTCAAGACCTAAGAAATAATGCATTAGGCCAAGGTATTTCATTTCAAATTCTGAGGCAAGTCTCTTCTTATATTCAGTGATGAGATTTTCTTCTCTGGTTAAGAATAATTCATCCATATATAGTAGTAATATTACTGGCTCATCATTCATAACCTTGAAGTAGAGGTTAGAATCTGCTTTACTCTTGGTAAATCCCAAGCTCATCAGGAAATTATCTATATGGCCATACCAAGCTCTAGGAGCTTGCTTCAATCCATATAAGGCTTTCTTCAATTTGCAGACATGAGACTTCCTGTTATCAACTTCAAATCCTTGAGGTTGCTCTATGTACACTTCCTCTTCGATGACACCATTTAGGAAAGTTGTCTTCACGTCCATCTAGTGTAACTTCCACTTCATCTTAGCTGCAAGAGATAAGGACCTATTTGAGTAGAGATAGAAAGGAAGTTGGAGGATCTATATTTTCAAGATTTAGCTAGTTTTTCTAATGAGGATCACGAGTTTGTAATTAGTGATCTTGAAAAAAGAAAGAGACATCTATTTGATAAGAAATAAGCTACTAAGAGACTCAAAAACAGAGTTGTCGTTGAAAAAGGGTGACGACAATACAATTTTTTTCCATCAGTTTTCTAACCCTAGGGAAAATATCAACACCATTTGGAATATGTAAGGGCTTGATGGTTCATTAATTTCGATTTTTAAGGATTTGAAAAACGTTGGATTAAATCATTGTAATGGTATATTTAAGGAAGATGATACGGCTTCTATTTCTAAGGTGGTTAGAATGGAAACTTCCTTTTCTAAATTTGTTTCTAAGGATGAAAATGTTAGTTTGATGGAAGTTGTATCTAAGGAAGAGCTCCATGTAGCTTTTTCACTCTTTCCAAAAGGATAAGAGTCATAGTCCAAATAGTTTAATGATCCCTAGTTGAACTCGGGATCATTACTACATGGAAAACACATAAAAATGAAATTTTATCTGCTAACTAATCTCTTGTATCTTAGCAGCTATGAATTACAACAAGATTTAACTATTATATGATATCATTAATTAAATGCATCTACAACAAGCTAGAAATGACATGAATGCAGTTTAATAACTCAACATAGTAGCATATAAATCCATTTTAAACACATAGTGGATCGACAACAATTTAAATCATAAATATAACTCATACAAAAAATAAAACATGTATCTCTTGAAATCGTTGTGCAACCAGCTGCTTGGGATGGACATGTTGAAGATTTTCAACTTCGGGCAAGTAATTCTCCATGAGAAAGTACAAGAAAACCCATATACACCATTACATAAGCCCCAGGAAGAAATTGAAGACCCAGGAAGAGAAGTCGGCCCCACCAATAAAAGACAGAAAATAACAAAGTAATTTGAAGAACCAGAATAAGAAGTCGGCCCAAAATAGGTGCCCAAATTAGTATAAATACAGGACTGGATCATTTCATTTGGATAGTCAGACAACTCCTTCTGCAGTGCACATAAGGCAGTTGCAGCTGCAAGTTTGGTAATTTCGCTATTTCTGGGTTTCTGGTATCTTGATGAGTGTGCCACACTTGGGAAGGATATTCTTGGTTGCTCTTGGTCATCTTATTGAGGCACTAGGTATTGGTGATGCTAGCCTTGGGGAGGGTCTTCTATGTATGGTATTTTGGATATTGATGGTGATGTATTGGTAATATCTTGTACTGAATTATTCTATAGAAATATTGTTGGGTTTTCTCCCAAGGTTGGGTTTCCCATGATAAACTCTTGTGTTTACTGTGCATGGTTAATATTTCTAGATCTTGTCATTTTCACTGCAGTATTATAGTTGATATTTTCAATGTATATTTTTTCTATGATAACTGTTGTATGGAAGTTNATAGCTGAGAATCATAAAAATCAACATGGTATCAAATCTAGTTGAAATATTTCCACTGCACAGTTTATGTTTGACGTTGCAATTTGTCGTTACACAGACTTGAACTTATCAAGATCATTGAGAAACTTATTGGAGGAAGTTGAGTTTAATTTTTCCATATATCAGCTTTCCCTATCCTAACGCACCCCCTAGTGGTCTTAGATTGCATCTTGGTGAAAGTTGAAATTTCACCTAAAACCCACTACTACAGTTGCAACAACTTTCTTTTTGAAGTTCACTGAGCATTTCTTGGGATGAGTTGAGGAAAACCTTTTGTATAGACAAAATCTCCTTTCCCTAGCACACATATTGCACTTATCAGTTTGAATTTCCATGAAATTTGAAATTTTAGGATTTATTGACATTTTCCTGGACATTGAACTTTCTGCTATCTTGATTTTCTAATTTCCTCATGTACTGATGGTGTCCAGTTTCATATTAGAAGACAAGATGGATGGTGTTACCAATTTCATAGGTATGCACTTATATATGTTTCTAAGTTATAACATTTAGCAAAATATGAATGTGTTTGTAGGGGATGTACAAGGGACCTTGTCCAATCAATGACCCAAAGGGATCATTGGATCTAGTGCATTCAGAGGAATAATGCACCCTCACTAGAAATTAAGACTCCAGGTTTGCATATCAGGTTTGATATTTTTATATTGTTGAATCTTAAATAAATATTGTAATCGGGACAACATTCTTTAGAGTTCTATTACGTCTGAGTACTTTTTGCTATCAAATGTTTAGTGACACTTGAATAGTGTTAGTACAACAATCATTATGTAAATGCTTATTGTTTAGTACTAATGATGCACTTGTTTGCAAGATATAATTTATCTCCTCTAGGAGATGTTCTTGGTTTTTGACTTTGTCCTAGGCAGGTTACCTTGTAAATTCCATGCAGGTTACCATGGAGATGTTCTTGTTTTGTTTCGGGCAGGTTACCACGAAGGAATGACTGGTAGCAACACTAGAGAAGTGTTGTTATTGTTCTTTGTTTCTTATTCTTGTTATTGTTCTGGGAAAGTCACATGAGATAGCTCTGAGAAAGAGCTATAGTGACTATTGTTCATGTTCCTATTTTTTTTTGTTCTTGTTTCTATTTCCTATTCATAAGAATATTGTTCTTGTCTGCTATTTTCCCTTGTCATTGGTCTTGTTCTAGGTAGGTCACTCATGGTAGCTCTCAGAGGGAGATATAGTGACGGTTGCAGGAGGAGACAGATTAGATGGTCTCTAGTTTTAAAAATGGAGCAGACTATCCAGACAAAGATTTTTGTACATGAACGTATACATCCATGTACCGAAGGAGAAGAGGACAAATTTAGAACCTTTTGGAAAGAAGGATACTTTTGTGGAATATAGAGTGTTTCACATGGAGATTGATTGTGAAGAGTAGAAGGATCGGAATATGACCATATAGATCACTCTAGTCCAGTCCTTCACTCTTCATATCATTAGGAAGAGTCAGTAGAGCTAGTTGGGTCAGTGGATCTACCTAGAGATGTTGCAGTGACCAGAATGATACCTTGCAGATGATACTTTGCAGGATGCAATATGGCATGCAGCCCCCCATGATACTTTCAGGGAGATAAAACTACCTCAGATATTCTTGAGTTACATGGAGTCACATCCTTGATTCCAAACCTTCCATTTATGAGGAGGAGCATGTGGCTCCACCAGTGGCGAGGCAGGTGGACCCACCAAGTACCAATTCAGAGGGAGCCAAATTTCAGAGGGAGTCAGCCCTTAGGATCTAGTAGGGAGTAGAAACCTCCCAATACAACTAATTGGAGATCAAAATTCAGAGGAGATCAAAAGATGTCGAGGGATTAGATCGCTCCAGTGATTGTACAGAATTAGAGGGAGCCATGTTTTAGAGGGAGCATGGTACTCCAGGATCGATGGATACTTGATGAACTTGGTTTCAATCAAGAATGATGTGGACTTAGATTAATCCTGATCTCAGAGAAAGTCAAATGGCTCAGTGGAATATCTAATCATTCACAGGGAGTTCCCCCTTAGATCCAAGTGAGAAAGAGACATCTTCCAGGACTGACAGACAGGTGTCATGATTTGAGGAGGCTTCGAGGAGATGTGAGATCTCCTAGGAGGATACACTTGTTTCAGTAGAGCTTGCTACATTGATAGAGGATGTAGCTTGTCAAGAGGATTGGGTATGGATTTTGTCTCAGTCACAAAGGGATCATCTAGTGAGATAGAATGGACAACAATACTTACTCCAGTGATAGAGGTATTTGGCCTCAGGTCTTGAGATGGAGGATCCTGGCTGAATGTACTCTTGGGATTAGAGGTGTGACGAGATCATATGAGATATTCCTCATTCAGGGGATACTGATGAGATTCGATATTATTGATTGCAATTCCATGACTGCACCTATGATGAAAAATCTTAAGAAGTTGAGTGATTCTACTTCATATTCAGATTTGGTGGATCCTATGATGTACAGGAAGTTGATTGGATCCTTGATGTACTTGGTTAAGACTAGGTCGGATACTTTCTTTGTACCTTGAGCCATTTTATGGTAGATTCAATATACTTCCATTGGGTTGCAGCAAAGAATGTACCTATGTGGTACATTTGGACATGATATGTCTCATATGATGGGGTGAAGCTGCAGAGATATACAGATTCTGACCAGACAGTAAGTGCGGTAGATAGAAAGAGAACCAATGCGTGTTACATTGGATTAGCCATGCTTCTTGGCTTAGCAGGAAGAAGAATTATGTAGCACTCAATACATAAGAGTCAGAGTATATTGCAACCAGTGACGCGAGTCATGAAACAATGTAGTTTTAGGGGATTCTCATGGGACTTCATCCGATTCATGGTGGAGATGGAGAAGTTAGATTCCAGCACACAAACGAGTAGATTTTTGACATTCTAGTAGCATCAAATGGATTTGTGTGACCCCAAATCCATTCTCCCAATATGGGTCTATGTGACCCAGATAGGTTTGTGTGACCCAAATAGGTCTATGTGATCTAGGATAGGTCTGTGTGACCTATATAGGTCTATGTGACCTTGGGAGAATGATGAGATCATTCACAGAGACTTACTGTGATGAGTGGCCAAGTATGATGCATGATTCATAATGTCTTCCTCGCTGAGAAGGAGTGTTGATGATTTGCAGCATCGGGTAGATATTCATAGGAGTGTACCTATGGCCCAGGCATAGTCCTTACTTGTATGGGCTTACCTATGGACTCGAGGTGCTTCCAAATGTTAGATAGCACAGAGCATCACTCTCCTAGGATTGGTGGTTTAACCAGTGGAAAATGGAAGATTCACTCACAGGGGTTTACCTGTGGTGGCATTCACTCACAAGGGTGTACTTGTGAAAGTGAATGGCCCAAGTGTGGTCTTCATTGAGACCCAAGGTGCTAGACACAGTTGTATGGAGATTGATCATCAACATGGCTCATGAAGACAACCTTTCTATGATAGAATAAATCCAAGTATGGAGAATGCCTCCCTCATTGAGAGGGAGTGTTGTAGATTTGCAACTTCGGGAAAGTCATTCTCCACAAGAAAGTACAAGAAGACCCATCCACACCATTACAGAATCCCCAAGAAGAAATTAAATACCCATGAAGAGAAGTTGGCCCCACCATTAGAAGACAAAAAATAATAAATTAATTTGAAGACCCAAAATATGAAGTTCGCCCCAGACAGGCACCCATATTAGCATAAATACAAGTCTGGATCATTTCATTTGGACAGTCAGACAACTCCTTCTGTAGTGCACACAAGAAAATTGTATCTATAATTTTGGTAATTTCGCTATTTCTAGGTTTTTGGTATCTTGATGAGTGTGCCACATTTGGGAAGAATATTATTGGTTTCTCTTCGTCATATTATTGAGGCACTAGGTCTTGGTGATGCTAGCCTTGGGGAGGATATTCTTTGTATGGTATTTTGGCTATTGATGATGATGTACTGGTAATATCTTGGATTGAATTCTTCTATAGAAAGCTTGGGTTTTCTCCCAAGGTTGGGTTTCCCAGGATAAACTCTTATGTTCTTGTTGTGTTCTTTTTTTTATTATGCATGGTTAATATTTATAGATCTTTTCATTTCCGCTGCAATATTATAGACGATATTTTTAGTGTATAGATATTCTATGATAAATGTTGTATAAAAGTGTATCTTGTTATTAATCATAAGGCAATAACTATCAAGAGTTGAGAATCATAAAAATCAATAGGATGTTCCACCCAGATTTGTTGTTCCATATATCAATAGAAAGTCATCCATGAGTTGGGGCTAGAAATCCACAAAATAGGGTGGTCTCTCATTGTCTACTCGCGGCTCAAAAATATCACAACCCACGAGTATTCTCCTACAACTATCCTAATTTTCCACCAACTCTCTTATTCTTGACTTGCCCAACCCAAGGAATGTACCCCTTCATTGATCTCAGTCCCTTGGGAATCCCATTCATTTATCAAGGTCTCTTTGGCACATGTAACCAAGAATATCTCTACTAGGAAACTCAAGGGAGCTCACTGCTAGGAAAACTACCAGGAAAAATAACAAAAATCACTTGTTGTTACAGTGCAACTCACACAAGAGTTCACTCTTAGGCCTGACAACCTAGATCTTCTCTCATCTTCTCCAAATACACTTCATAATCGCTCTAGCATGCTCTCGAATTTTCGTTCCATGGGTGCTCCAACTCCAAGCTAGTATTTTTTTCTCTCTGCGTGTTGTTCATGCAAAACAATTCCTGTCTAAAATTGTTATAACTTGCCATACAAAGTTTCCTCTTTTTGTCTTACTTTCTTGAATTAGACTCTTTCCCAAACTGATTTTACTCGGTCCCCATGCTCCCAATAACTATGGGATGTGAATTATCACACCCACCCTCTTACATGTATTCAATGATTGGATTTGGGATAATCAACAACAAATTAGAAGGTTCATATACCAATAGTAATTATAGGAAGTGGGTTGAGTTAATTGACATGGATAATTCCCTCGTTGACCCCTCTTAGACATTCTCTTAGATGCTCCCCTCTCTTGTGGATTAATTCATCCCCCATCTCTATCCATATCCTCCAGTAGTTGGCATCACATTTTATTATTAAATTCAAATATTCAATAATATATTTGAATTTATAATATAGTTGGAATCTATTGGTTGTGGCCACACATGATATCTAAATTAAACATTAATTAAAATGGGGATTATAGTGGGGATGTTACATAGGTGGTCTATGGAATTATTCATCGGGTTCTATGATTTGTTGGAGGAAGACATTTTAAGGGTAACTGAGGAATATATAATCTCTAGAAGGATCCTAACAACACTTGATACCACTTTCATTGCTTTGATTCCCAAATCCAATAAATGTGCTAGTTTTGAGGAGTATAGACCCATCTCTTTGTACAATTGCATTTATTAAATAATAATAAAAAATATTGCAAGGAGGGTGAAGGAATTTTTGTCAAAGTTTGTGTCTTAGGAATAGTTTGGGTTTATAGCTAGGAGGAAAATTCATGAGGCTATTGGGGTGGCCTAGGGATCCTTTCATCCGATTAAATTTAAAAGGTTGTCTACTATGGTTATAAAGGTTGATTTTTCGAAATCCTATGATAGAGTAAACTTGATTTATCTGAGGTTGATGCTTATTCACGTGAGCTTCAAAATTAACTCTGTTAATTGGGATATGAATTGCATATATTCAGTTTCTTTTTCAATGTTAATTAATGGTTCAACATATGATTTATTTAGGTCAGTGAGGGGATTAATACAGGGATGTCCTCTTTCCCCTTTACTATTTATCTTAGTGGCTAAAAGGTTGAGTGAAGAATTGTTTGAGGCAAAGTCTTTTGGAGATTTTAAAAGGATCAAAGTTGGCATGGCTTTACATATATCAAACTTATTAGTTTTATATGGCATTTCTTTTTCTATGTGATGGTTTTCAGAAAGATGCAGGAAAACTCAAAGAGATTATGGGAATCTATTGTAAGGTCACTGGCATGGTGGTAAATTTGGGGAAATCTATTGTTTCTTTCATGGGTCTCAATGAGGAAGACAAAGTGTAGTTTGTGTAAATGTTTCCTTTTACATAACTTTATTTGGAATTGGAGATAAAGTACCTTGGGTTTTATTTAAATACTAATTACTATACTAAAAGGGATTGGGGTTGGATGATTTCTAAGGTGGAGAAAATATTATGTTTATGGATTAATAGATGGTTATCTGGGGAAGGTAGATTGGTTCTTGTTAGGGACCTAACCCCTCACGTAGGTAGAATAATATATTTCCATGTAATAAAGGTCAATATTAATAAGGCCTAGCAATAAGGAAGAATAAGTCTAATTTAAGAAGACCTAATAGAAGCTTCTGCTTCTAGAAGGATCTTCCTCTAGATGATTATTTTGATAGACATATTTAGTTTAAATAGGAGTCGAGGGTATGATAACTTTTGTCTTGGATATTATTGTAATAGAGCTCTGATCTGTTGGAGGTTTCCCCCTGGAAGAGGCAAGTGAACATTACTCTCAATAATTAAAGTGCTCTTTCTGGTATTATTCTGGTATCATTTTTGTATTATTGTGTTGTTGTTCTGGTTATATTTTTGTCCATCTACCGTTTCTAGCTATTTATTTATGTTTTGCATACTTTTTTATATCTAGAATATTACAAGTGGTATCAGAGCACCTTCCTCGACACAAAATTGTGGGTTAATTTTTGTCATGGTAGAGATGTATTCTGGCGTCTTTAAGCTACAGATATATGTCATTACGCGCATAAACCTATGGTCGAGGATTCATACATGTAGGAAATACAAGTGGTACTTAAGCGCACATCTTTTGGCCACCCTTGTAACCCTTGTTGGTACCCCTTCGAGTGGTAGCGCATCATACATCACATGTATATGGATCAACCTAGATCTCCTGAAGCCCTCGATAGATAAATCGATTGGCCACCTGACTGCTATAGTGCCACCAAGAACAACACTCGGGAAGATACCCTCTAGTACCTGGGTAGTCAGGTAGTATGGCTAAGGGCATGGTCTAGCCTCCTTAGTTGGTGCCCTGAGATATTGGGTCGAGTACTATTATTGGACCCCACACGTATATCAGAAAGCTATAGCACAGGGGAAAACCTTGTATGTAGAATCCTTGGAACCGAAACAAAAATAGAATAGACAAGATCTATTGTGGCACAACTATGTCTCCTTCATTCAAGTTGTGAAATCACTACACATTTCTTCCTGTTAAGCATTTGGAAATTTCATCACTATAGTATTCTTCAGATCGAAGTATTTGGACATTTCATCACTGCAGTATTCTTGGGAATTTCATCACCATTATTTGAAACCTATTCCATTATATTTCTCTCTTCACCCTTATCGCAGTCATACCTATCATTTTTCAGCAAATTGTTTTCTTGTGGACCCGACCTCCTTCCAA
>JASDQU010712877.1:29498-42208 GCA_032191745.1 Picea mariana
TGTTCTTTATCCCGCGAGTCCATGACCTTTAGTCTTGCTTGCATTACTGAAAATTCTTCCCTCTTGAGCTTTGTTCACTCTGAGACCTCAAAAGGTTTTTTGGCCTCTGCACTCCTTGCAGGTTCCCTATACACAACTGTGCTATCCATCCTGAGCTTTTCTTGCTCGAACATCTAAGGGATTCGACCCTTTCCTTCTCCTTCAAATGGAGATTGGTGCCCTCTTGGCAGCCTCCCGTTCAAGCACCCCTTACTAAACTGACAGAGTATTTAACGACTTTGTGAGTGTCTTCCTCCTCAACACTTCTCCTTGATCTGAACTCATAATAGAGTTCTTCTATGCACTCTATGCACTTTCTCAATGCCCTCCTGGCAGAGCTTCCATAGAACTCTCAGTGATTATATTATCTATGTGCCTTCCTCTACATAGTCTTACCTCTAAGGTGTTCAACAACCTTGAGGTTTCTCCCTGGGTCTAATACTTCCTCTGGTGTGCCCTCCTAGAATGTCTTTGTCTAAATTCCACATAATTCATAAGTGCACTCTATGCACTGGCTTATAGAACCCATTGTGTTCTGTCATGCGACCTCTTGCATGAAGCCACAAAGAACCAGACCTGGAATCAAAGAAACCAACAGACAATGACTTTTGTTTGTAACTTGCAAATGAAAACTAACACACATCTATAGCATATCATAAACTCATAAAGACATTTATCAACAAACATAGAATAACATGCAGGAAAAACTTCTCTGATTGTATTAATATGAAATTCCTCTTTACAATGTGAGCTCGGACTGCAACAGAGTCACGACTTCTTCTCTTTTCTAACCTATTCTATGTTCTACTCTTCTCATCTCCATAGACTAACTTCCTACAGATACAAAGGATATTTTTACAAAAGGGGGCTCCTCGAGCACTTCCCTCCATCCTCAACAACTCTCATTAATTACAATGAATTACATTGAATGGGATATCTAATCCGAATTGGATGTAGATCCCCATCAACATGTCAGCCATTAAGGAGACTCTAACTACAACATGCTCAAAGGCATGTCTTGGCCCTACTGGACTTACAAACATTTAATACATTAAATTGAAATTTGAAATTTGAAAGTGAGAGGGTTGTTCCTCTCCTCTCCATTTAACACGTGTTGGGTGTACTGGTTGGCTGGAGCTTGATGACACAGAGTGATGCTCCTGCATCAAAAACCAACAATAAGTGAAACAAATCAGTGCCAATGTTTCCACCATCAATACAACCATGTAGTCCTCCATCTCTGCGTCAATCGAGGAAATCAAACAAGACATGACTACCCAACTTGAATTTGTCATTTCGATGATCTACACCAAGCTACATATCCCTGTTGATAACCCTTTATCTAACCCACCTGCACATACCGAAGCTGAAACTTTCTCTCATTCACATAATTTTCGGCCCCATTACTTTCAGTGTGAACTATGCCTTCCATGGGTGGATGTGAGCAAATTTGATGGCTCAGATCCCACTAGTTGGGTAACCCAANAGGGTATATTGCTTGGACACACTTTGTGGCAGACATTTATGAATGCTTTGACACTGACACCAACCATTTAAGTCGTTTGAAAAAGTTGAAACAATCTGGAAAAGTGAAATACTTTATAGTTGCTTTTGAGCGCCTGGATTTTTGGACAGAGGGCATGTCTAATACCTTTTTCTGAGAATGTTTTATCAGTGGCCTCAAGGATGAGATTCATGCCCATGTCCTCATGGATCAGCCTTAGAGTTGAATGGAGGATACTAGAAGAGATAAATAAGCACAACATGTTGTATCTTCTCAAAAATGGAAACCCTCCTTTATTCCTCGCACTAAACCATTAAATCCCACTACTCCCTCTGCTCCACTAAAGATCCATAAATTGACCAGGGCTGAAATGCTTGAATGCCAACTCAAAGGCCTTTGTTATAATTGTGATGAAAAATATTTTTCGTGCCACAAGTGTAAGGAGCAAAAGATTTTTATGGCCATCTCGGAGGATATTTCATAAGATGATGTTGAAACTCCCCTTGTGTCTAATTCACCTGAAACCACTGACATAACCCCTCCCTCAGACCCTCCCGAAGTAGAACCAGTCATTTCCCTAAATTATCTCTCTGGATTCTCTGCTACCCAAACCTTCAAGCTAATCGGTTACATCAAGCATCAAAAAGTCATCATTCTGGTTGATAGTGGAAGCACCCATAATTTTATTCATCACTGTATTGCCAAAGAAACTCATTGCTATATCCATGTAGTCAATGATTTCCAAATCATGATTGCCAGTGGTGGCTCCATGAAATGTGGAGGGTGTTTTGAAAATGTGTGTCTCCAAATTGGTGACTACCACCTGAAATCTCATATGTTTTCTATCAACATGGGCTATTTTGACATTGTGTTGGGTGAAGATTGGCTAAGGACTTTGGGTCCCATTCTCATGGATTTAAGAAATTAACCATGCAATTCGACCAGGAGGGCCACCAATATAAGTTCCAAGGCATCACCTTTGGTTCACCTGAGATCATTAGTTCCCATCGCATGGAAAAGATGCTTAAAAAAGGTCATTCTGGCATTATTTCCCAACTCTATGCCATACAAGCAAATGAGACACCCTCGGTGCTGCAAGGCCTCCAATCCATCCTCTCTAAACATCAAGTGGTATTTTCCACTCCTCAAGGACTCCCTTCTTCCCATGGTTTTCATGATCATTCCATTCCCCTTGTACTAGGAAGCCTTCCTCCCAATATCTGTCCCTATCATCACCCCTTTTCCCAAAAAAATGAAATTGAGAAAATGGTTCAGGAACTCCTTAACACAGGCGTTATCTGCCCTAGTACGAGCCCCTAATCTTCTCTTGTGCTCATGGACCTAAAGAAAGAAGGTTCTTGGTGAATATTTCCTGCCTTTCGTGCCCTAAAAAAACTCACCATTAAAGACAAATTTCCCATTCCTATCATTGATGACCTCTTGGATGAATTGAGTGGCACCCAGTTTTTTACTAAACTTGATATTCATTCTAGCTACCACTAGATATGTATGAAAGAGGCAAACATTCCTAAGACTTCCTTTATAACTCAAGAAGGCCACTATGAGTTTTTGGTCATGCCCTTTGTCTTGTGTAATGCCCCCTCCACCTTCCAAAGCCTCATGAATCATGTCTTCTGTCCTTTTCTCTATCATTTTGTCTTAGTTTTCTTTGATGATATCCTCATCTATATAAAAACCTGGAAAGACCATCTTGCTCATGTGGATCCAGTTCTCCATCTACTCTCTTAGCACCAAATTTTCCTGAAACAGTCTAAATGTTCTTTTAGCACCTCAGAAATCGATTACTTGGGTCATGTGGTTGGCAAGGATGGTGTTAGGGTGGATCCTACAAATATTGAAGCTATACAAGACTGGCCTCACCCAAAGACTCTCAAAAGATTGTGGGGATTTCTGGGCTTAAAAGGTTATTATCACAAGTTTGTTAAGAATCATGGAAATATTGCAGCACCTCTCACTACACTCCTAAAAAATAACTCTTTTACTTGGACTCCAGGAGCTTCTCAAGCTTTTCAAACCTTGAAGATCGTCATGTGCACAAATCTAGTCCCAACCCTTCTTGATTTCACAAAGACCTTTGTCCTGGAATGTGATGCTTCAAGGAAAGGAATTGGTGTTATCCTTATGCAAAAGGATCAGCCTTTGGCCTTTACTAACAACCAACTGTCTGAACAAAATCTGGGGAAATCAATCTATGAAAAGGAAATGTTGTCTATTCTGCATTTCGTTGATATGTGGCACCCTTATCTATTGGGGGAATGCTTCCAAATTAAGACAGACCATCAAAGCCTCAAGTATTTTCTGGAACAACGCATTTGCTCCCCAGAGCAACAAAAATGGGTGACTAAGCTCTTTGGATATGATTATGAGATCATTTACAAGAAAGGAAAAGACAATGTGGTTGTAGACGCACTTTACTGAAAATATGAAGATGAAGGTTCCCTTTTTTCTCTCGCCTTCATTGTACCACATTGGCTCCAATCAGTGCACTAGGAATGGCTACACAATCCCCAAAAGTTTGCATCTGATACAAAAATTATAGTCCAATGCTCCAGTTCCCCCAGGGTACTCTTGGCTCCATGATGAGCTTCGATACAAAGTCCGTTTGTGTTTGAGTAAACAATATAAACTTAAATCCACTGTACTTTCTGAGCTTCATGCTACACCCATAGCTAGGCACTCCGGGTCTACCAAAACTTATGACAGGCTCAAACACTCTTTTTTATGGGAATGTATGAAACAAGATGTTTGTAATATTTTCGCTGAATGTGATGTCTGTCAATGCAATAAGGAAAACAATCAAATCTCTTGGCACACTACAACCGATTTCAATTCCACCTACTATTTGGAGGGATATCTCTATGGATTTTATTACTGGCTTACCCAAATTAGGAAATAAATCAGTCATCACAGTGGTTGTTGATTTCCTTTCCAAGTATGCTCATTTTTGTGCTCTTCAACACCGATTTACAACATCCACCGTGGCTCAAATTTTCATGGACCAGGTCTTCAAGCTTCATGGCATGCCGCATTCTATTGTTTCTGATTGCGATCCAACTTTCAGCAATTTTTGGCAAGAACTGTTCAAGATACAAGGCACCCAATTTCATCTCAACACCGCTTATCATCCCCAGACTGATTGTCAAACTGAATTTGTCAACAAGTGTTTGGAAACAGATTTGAGGTGTTTTGCATCAGAAAAGAAATATCAGTGGGTTCAATGGTTACCCCTAGTTGAATGGTGGTACAACACTTCATACCATACAGCTACACGCATGACTCCTTTTGAAGCGGTATATGGACAAAAGCCACCTTTAGTTCTCTCTTACTTACCAGGTGTCTCGAAGGTCTAAGCGGTTAATAAAAGGATTACATTTCAAGACACTATTCCCCATACCCTCAAAGATAATTTGGTCATGGCACAAAATCGCATGAAGAAACAAGCAGATCAAGGTCGCTCTGAACGTCAATTTGCAGAAGGGGATCAGGTGTTTCTTCGAATTCAACCTTACAAGAAAAATTCCCTCAAGGTCGAGCATTTTCAGAAGCTGGTGCCCAAATTTTATGGTCCTTATACCATTCTCAAGTGTGTGGGACAGGTGGTCTATCAATTAGCTTTGCCCAGTCATTCTAAGCTACATCCTATTTTTCATGTTTCATGCTTAAAGAAGATGATTGGAACTAAGTTCCAAATTCAAAACAACCTTCCCAAGTTGGATGAAGAAGGATACATTTGGCTATAGCCACAAGCAGTTTTGGACTAGCGTGAGAATCACTTGCGTCACCATCAAGGAAGTGTTAGTCCAGTGGAAAGATACAACTCCAACATATGCCACTTGGGAACCAACTACCATTCTGCAACAATTTCCACATCTCAAGCCGTGAGGACAAGGCTATTTTTAAGGGGGAGGAAACGTTAGGGACCTAACCCTCATGTAGGTAAAACAATATATTCAGATGTAATAAAGGTTAAGATTAATAAGGCCTTGCATTAAAGTAGAATGAGTTGAATGTAAGAAGACCTAATAGAAGCTTCCGCTTCTAGAATTATCTTCCTCTAGATGGTTCTTTTGATAGAAATATTTATTATAAATAGGAGTCGAGGGTATGAAAACCCTAGCTTGGATATTATTGTAATAGAACTCTACTCAACTAGACGTTTCCCCCTCGAAGAGACCCGTGAACATTGCTCTAATTAATCGAAGTGCTCTTTCTGGTGTTATTCTGTTATCATTTCAGTATTATTGTGGTGTTATTCTAGTTATATTGTTGTTCATCTTCCATTTCTAGCATTTTATTTTTGTTCTGCATACTTCTTATATTTGGAATATTACATGCTGACATGTTCATTGATGGATGCATGCTGATGATAGCTTGCTAATTAGACTCACATTTGGAGTAAAGGGGTCATGCACAACAACCAGAGATATTGAGGGAGAGGTGTGGCATCATCCTGGCCAAAACCTACAAGCACTCCCATCGTGGCTCAGACTATAGGTTAATAATTAACTAGTTCGAGAGATCCATAATGTCGTGAGGGCACACTGTTACAGTCGCTCTTGATTATTCTAAGGGGCACACAATAAGGCAGGGTCCTTATTCCTTAGAGGCCCTTAGTCTCCCAAAAGGTCACCTGACAGAGTATTGACCCCAGGGGTTTGATGTCTACCAAAATTAGTCAAAAGGAAAGTGGCACCCTTGAAGCACATAGTGCATCTTGAAGGGAACATGATGTAAGAGAATCGTCGTCAAGTACACATGGCAGGACGAATCAGCGCCTAAGAGCCAATCCAGAGTCTCGAACGCTAACCAGTACTGCAAATATTTTGAAGTGAGAGGAAAAAAAAAGGAAAGATCACACGCGTGGAGGAGAAATGAGCACACGTGACTTGGGAGCTTAACCCTAGTCTCAATGTAACCACAATTAGATAGCAATTAGTTTGTTTCTTTTGTATAAAGAGAGATTTTGTATTCCCATAGAGGGGTGATGATAGTTGCGAGCAAGTAGGAATTTGTGAACAATAGATGTTGCTTTGATTTTAGTTGTAACCATTTTCTTGATTTTGAATGAAGATAACATAGGAAAATTGATCCAATGTATGGTGTGAATATTGTTTACAATTTCCCTGTTGTTGTCGTTAATCTTCTCAAGAATGAATGCATCTTGCTATGAGTGTATGTAGATTTGAAATGCTTGCATAAAATTTAAAAATCTCTTTTCTTTGTGAGTCGGTGCAAGGTGTGCACACAATCCGCAAGGAGTGCATTGACAGGGTTTGTTTAGACTCGTAAAGCTCAGGAGAAATAACGTATGATTTCCTTTGCTAGCAATGCAAAGTGATTGCTGCAAGGAGTGCATAGTCGTTCTCAAGAATCCATATCTTGTGTAAGAATATGCTGCAAGGAGTGCATAGATCCAGAATTTAGTCTGCAAGGAGTGCGTCAACCGAGTCTGTCTCGATTCGTAATCTCGGGAGGAATAATGTAAGGTTTCTTTACAGGGAGTGTAAAGCGACTTTCGCAAGGAGTGCATAGTCGTCGCAAGAACTCAAATCTTGTGTAAATATATGTTGCAAAGAGTGCATAGACCTGGAATTCGACGAAGAGTTGAAGTTGCTTTGTAAAGAAGTCAAAGGATAAGAGTGAAATAATTCCAGGAAGGTGAGGAAGGATTCTTTTCAAGAATCTTTGGATCTGAGTTTGATGAGTTTCCCAGAAAAGAAAGAAGTGCTTGAGAGATCGAAAGCTTTGGAGAGAACAAACTCAGGATGAGTATAACTTTCCAAGAAGTGCGAATGAGATCCAAGAAATGGACTCGCAGGAAGGATAAAGGTCAAAGCCCTTGTAAGGTCTCTTCCAACAGATCCTTATCAAACATAAATTAAAATAGAGAAATGCTATTCTAACTTTTTAACCATTCATTATTCAACATAATTAAAATTTATGAGCAACATCATAATAAGCCACATATTCAACATCATAACAAATGACATATTTAGCAACATGATAATAAACCACATAACACAACATAATAATGAAAATACATACCTCTAACTGATGCTACTATTGTTCTCCAACTATGCCTGATGCTCTTCCCAAAACTGACTAACTTCCCAGCCAGCTAGGAACAGAGCCTCTCCGGCTCCCTAGCTCCAGGATTCCCTAAGGATTCCTGGCCCCCGAACCCAAAAATCCTAGCAACAGGTGCCCCCTGTCTCAGTCTATCGAACTCCAACAAATTCCTCCAACAAAAACCAGTACCATCCTCCAACAAGCTACTCTAGCCCCCCCAAATAAGCAATACAGTCCTCTCCTCTCAAAATGATACTCTCCCCCCCAAAAAATCCAAAAGTGATTTCTCGATTGTTTTTCCCTCCTCTTATCCTCCTTTCCCCTTATCTCATTCACCGCCTTCTCCCTTTCATTAAGACTCGCCCACCTTATCACTCCATTCAATGCCAACCACCTTATCCCCTTTCTCTTTAATGGTTCCATCATTCGATACATTAAGTCTCCATTTAATAAATTAAAATTTATTAAACTCAAATTCATTAACCAAATATTTAATCATGAAATTAATTAATTAATTAATTAANTATTAAATCAGGACAATTAATTAATTAATTAATTAACTAATATACATTAAACAATTATTAAATCAGGACAATTAATTAATTAATTAATTAACTAATATACATTAAACAGTTATTTAAATTATGACAATTGATTAATTACTTAGGGTTGTTACATGCACCCACCCTTTAGGAAACTTCGTCCCGAAGTTTAAGTATTTTAAGATACAAGGGAAAAGACACAGGGTTCACACCTTCATATCAAATAACCAACATTTTTAGTAAGTAAGCCAAGAAAACTCATACATACTAGTGTACATGTACAAGAAACGCATGTGTAGCTAGTACATACAAGTCTCATGCATGTACTAATAACAATAACTATCACCCCTATAGTAATTTATGTATGCATCCAATCCAATCAACAAGACTATTCATTTTATAAAAGATAATAAACTAATGAAATGTTTGTAAATTCCCTTAATTACAATAATCTAGCTCAATAATTTTTATTTAGACAATTGTAGCTTAGTTAAGTAATTATGAATATACATATATACACATTTTCTTTTCAGAAGGAAAAACAATAAATTCCACCATAAGGCAAATCTCCATTTAGTTTATGTGATTCATCAGCAACATAATGACATAGAATACATACACGAAAAACATTATGAGTTTTATGCAAGTGGGGTGGCAGTATGAGACGATAGGCAACGGGTCCAATTTTCTCTTGGATTTTGAACGGTCCTATAAGTCAAGGTGACAACTTTTCCCCCTTTCCGAACTAAATGGTACTCTTATTAGGCCTGATATGAATGAAAACCTGATCTCCCACTTTATAACTTCGATCAGTCCTGTGTGCATATTCATAACTTTTCTGTCTATCCTGTGCTTCCTTTAGTCTCTACCTAATCCGAATCACCTGTTCCTCCATCTATTGAATCAACACTGGACCAACTGTTACTCGATCTTCTAACCTCTCCCAACTCAATGACGTTCTGCATGGACTTATTTATAGAGCTTAGTAGGGTGGCATTCCGATGGAGCTATGAAAACTGTTATTGTACGTAAACTCTATCAAAGGTAGGTACTTCTCCCAATGGGTTTGATTATCCATAACATACACTCTAAGCATGTCTTCCATAACTTGATTTACTCTCTTAGTTTTCCCATCATTTTCTGGATGATAAGTTGTGCTTAAGTTCAATTGAGTCCCCAACGCTGACTGCAAACTTGTCCAAAATCTAGAAGTGAATCTGGAGTCCCTATCTGAAATTATCTTCTTAGGTATCCTAAGAAAACAGATTACCTCACTTACAAACATGTGTGCCACATCAGTGACATCATAAGTGTCTCTAACTAGAATAAAATGAGCACTCTTGGTCAACTTATCAACTATCACAAGAATGGCATTCTGTCTATGAGATGTGAGTGGCAACCTCACAACAAAATCCATAGAAATGACTTCCCACTTGGACATAGGAGCATCATGTGGTTGTAGGAGACCTGCCGGGTGATGGTGGTCGAATTTCACTTGTTGACACTCCAGGCACTTGGCGATGAAATGGACTACCTCATGCTTCATACCTACCCATAAAAAAATCTTCCTCATGTCTGCGTACATCTTCTTCACACCCGGATGCGCACAATAAAGTGCTCTATGGGCTTCCTTCAGTATGATGCTTCAAATATCCCCATCTTCGGGGACGTACATCCTTCCTCGATATCTTAACAATCTATTTGCTTCTAGAATATATCCTTCATACATTGGATCTACTTGCCTCCCACTCTGGAGGTTTGAAGTAACCTTTAAATACAAACTGTCTCCATGGAGTTGTGTCAACACGCGTTCCCTCAGATTGACTTTTAAGGGTACCAAGGAGAAGACATGTGGCCTCCTACTCAAGGCATCCACAACCTGTTGGTAGCCAATTCAAATTGTTTTTTTAATTGCCTTAAAAGCTGCCTACACCTGCACCTATGAACTTCAAATTTCTCTCGCATTTCGCAAAAAGACGACACTTTCATTTCAAGCAACATTTGCAAATTGGTTTCAGTTTAGTTTTCACGACTGAAAGAGTGAAAACTCCTCCATCGTTATTTGAATTGTCATGATCTACTCATTGATATGCTGGTTGGTACTTACCTTTGGTTTATTATTAAGTGGCTGGGATGATTTTTGAAACTATGACCATTCGCCTATCCTTACTTTGATTGCGCAACTGGATTTTTATTTGATTGATAAGGCATTGAGCATGTTGATTGCTGAATTATACTTGATTATATAGGGTTCATGGTGGATTAAAGGTTTTTATATAATGTGATCCTTACTATTATAATCTCTTGACTTATCGATTCTATCTATTGTCACCATGTTTTAAAAACTTTTGATCAAAACATTGGATTATGCGAAAAGCGCATGGGTCACATATGAGTTTGATTTCATATTGAATGGCAATGTTTGATTATACACATGGCGTGTTGGTGAAACATTTGGATTTTACTTTGGTTTGAATTATACTATGGCGCATTGATATATGGTTTTGGTTTTACATTGATTAATGGCACATTGATATGATTATCCACCGCTCGAAATTTCGGGTTGGCCGATTAGTATGGTTTAAACGATATGATGAGTGATTGAAAAGCACTGTACTGTGCCATTAATATGCTACATGGAGGTTAACTAACCCACCACCTTCACATGTGCATATTGATTTGCTTCCCCTTTGAGCACTTGCAGCTATTAGCCATAATGATTTTTGCTCCTGTGTATTGTTATGTTCAACCCCAACCCTACCATGCGCCCACACCATGGCTCCAGTCGTAAGAGCTGAACCTAATGGTAACCAGGCATTGTTGATGTTTGATGGTGCTTACAGTGACCTGGAGGAATTCGGATGGCCCCCGTTCATACAAAATTTTGATGGATATAACCCTAGCGTAGCTCGACAATTTGCATTAACCTTCGATGGCTGCCGAGCCAAGGTTGGGGATGTGCAGTTAGAAATTGACGAGCAATTTCTTAGTTTAGCTACCGGTCTGCCTGCTGTTGGACAGAAATGGTCAAAAAATTGCAAAGTGGAAGATGTCCCATGGACATTACTCTTCCAGTCACGGTGGGTGAGTTCCTGTGACAAGGGTTTGCCCGCAAATATGCTCAAGCAACGCTGGCACGACTTGTTGATGGTAACCAAGCAGTTCATTACCTGTGAGGGCCGGTATGGTTTTTTCTTCTTGCACCACCTTCGGCTACTTATGGTTTTCATGGGCTATGAGCTTAATATGCCTTACTACTTGCATAGGAGTCTGTTTAAAATGTCTAAAAGGTACAAACGGAACCAGACCGACAGCAGCCTGTTTCACTTTGGGTTGATTAAGATGATTGTTGTATGTCATTTAGGGTTGCAACAAGACTGGTGGAATGATTTTATTATTCACAATAATTTTGAGGACTCAAGCCCACCACAGGTTGACAAACCTATGGTGAGCGAGAGCAATTCGGTACCCCCTGTGCCTTACAGTGCTCTGCTACCTACACCCCTACCCGATTCACCTATTGACCTACCCAATTCCGTGAACAAACATGTCAAAGCTGCTAAACTCGTGGCTAAAAGGCTTAAATCCAAACCCACTACCAATTCTAAAGGCAAGAAGAACACCCGGTTAATCTCTCGCATGGAAAAAAACAAACCAAAACCACCTGTCAACCTTGACCCTATTATGGTGAGTGAAGATTCTGAATCAGAGGTTGAACGTTACCTGGCAAATGAGTATCCCTACTCAAAAGGTTTGTGTGATAAACCCGCATATGATTTTGTGAAGAACCTACCACCTTGCTTACAAAATGATCCTAATTATCCAGGCATCAAAATGCCTTGTGAAACCCCTGGTGACTCGTCTAAACCCCCTCCTGTTCTAGCCGAATCAGCTGCTCCACCATGTGATCAGTGTGGCTCATGGTTGGAAAGGTATTACCTTGATGTGCCAATGCTACAGTCCAGAATTCATGCTCTGGAGGATCAAGTTGCAAGGCTCACCAGTCGAAAGGCGAAGATGCCATCCATTGATAAGAAACAACAAACAACAGGTTCGATTTTGTTTAAGAACGTGGAGTCGGTTACAGCATTTGTCAATTCAAAGTTGGCGTAGCTCGAACAACCTCACTGGTATGACTTTCACCTATTTATATGACATACTCATAAACTCTGTTTACACCGTGGATCTTCTCTGTCACACAATCATGCACTATTGTATATAATTTTGTTTTGATAAATCAATTTTTATTATCGTTTAAGTTTTGATTGGATTTGGATGTGATTCGAGTGATCGTGAGATAGATTTGATTTGTTTTAATTTATCTTCAATTGAATACTCTATTGATAATCAAAGTTGTTAATATTTTCTAAACACAGGCTGTTTTGGTATTCTGATTTTGAACACAGTCGATATCTCATTTCGAATTGGTTATATTCTATGCGATATGGTTTTTAATTATGGTTAACTGTTGTGGTTGTATATTCTATGTCTTATGACCAATTCGAATACCATTCTGTTATTGCATGACCGAATTG
>JASDQU010712878.1:7079-19394 GCA_032191745.1 Picea mariana
TAAGTCTCTATGCATTTCTTTCATTAAAAGAAATCATGTATTGTTGTATTTCTCTGTTTCTAGAAATTTTTATGTGTATTTCATTGCAATACCTTTGTTTTCATTTCATTCCGAAAATAATCTGGATCAGTGGTATTAGAGCAGCTTGCTCTTGATCGTTTTTTAGTGCATGTCCCCAACGAGGTATGAGTGTAGCAAGTTGGGTCTTGAGCTTGTGTCTCTTGAGGACAATCGCTCTCGCATGCCCAAGAAACCCTCTATGGCAGAAGAAAATAGAAACGACAGAGCAAAAGATTCTATTAACATGTTGCTTGAGCAATCTCTCGCACGATAGAGGGACGAAATGATGGAAAGTTTTTCCCACATCCTTCAACGCATGTTGATAGCAACATGCACATCTTCATCAAGTGACCACTTTGGAGGAACCTATCCCTTCAAGGTACAAGTTAATTTTGATATTCCCGTATTTGAAGGTCAGATAGATGCAAATGCCTTAGAAAATGGGTTAAATCTGATAGAAGGTTATTTCTTTGTTCACAATTTTTCCGACAGGGAAAATACCACCTTCACACTCCTCAAGGCTCTCCCCCACGTCAAACATTGGTGGGAAACTTACTGGGAGAAATGTTCCATAGAGAAATCTGGAATATGGGTCGAGCCCACTTGGGATTTTTTGTGGATGTGGTCAAGGAACAATACTACCTTGTTGATAACTATGAAGACCGATACATGAGATGGACCACACTTTGGCAAGCGAAGAGCCAAAATACGGGAGTTCACAAATACTTTCCATACCTTGCACACCAATTTGGGTATCAAAGACTTCGAGTGACATCTGATTCTGAAATACTATGCGGCTCTACATAGGTACATCCAAATTGAAATGGATTTCCTAACATCTCATCATTGGGAGTTACCTATCGATATGGTGTCAAAATCGAGCAAAAATTTCGGCACCAGAAAAAATGGGAGTTCGGGTTTGCAAATTCACAACAACCAAAGCATGCTAAATATGGCCCTAACAAACAGCCACCTGAAAAACAGTCCAAGACATGGGAAAAAAAGGGTAAAGGAAAGACGAAGAATGACATTGAGAAATGGTGCAACTTCCACAAAATCCCCTAGAAAAACACAGATGAATGTTGCTCGAAACAGTCATTGGTGGCCGAGGTCAAAGAAAAGGAGCCGAACCCTAATTTAGAATCTGATCCATAAAATATTGAAAACAGACAAATCATCGACACAGACCCCACTGCTACTTTCATGACCGCAACAATTCAACCAGAAGAACCAGTAGATCCTGAAGAGGGGGATCACCTCTTCCATTCAAAAATGTGGGTGAAGGGGAGCCCACTGCATTTCATTGTTGATAGGGGCAACCAAAAGAACCTTTTCTCATTTGAGGTCATCAAATAGTTGGGGTTGTCGACAACACAACACCTGCGACCATACAACATGGGGTGGCTTCACAGGGAATAAATATCTATGCCATCTAGTAGTGTCGCTTGTCCTATGGCATCCAACCCTTTAAGGATGAGGTAGTGTATGATGTTTACCCTCTTGATGCCTGTGATGTTGTTTTGGGCCACCAATATATGTGGAAATGTCATGTTTGTTATGAGTCTTGACTCCGTAGTTTCATTATTAATCTGGGGGGTCATCTCTATAGGATACTAGAGGTAGCTCCGACTACTTTTCCACTAAAATAATGCCACAAGGTAATCTCTCATACTGCAAAATTGATTCTCTTCATAGTCTGTTCAAAGGATGCATAGAAGGCCACTACAACCACTGCAACCTCAACACCTTCTATCCAGCAAAATCAAATTGAAAAAGAGAAAGAAGATATTGTTTCTAAACCTATGATGGTGCCTACACAATGCCCCATCAAGCCCAAAGACAACAGGTTGGTGGAACATATTCAACCTCGCTAGCAATAGGTTTGTGACATCCTTCCACTGACCAAGCAACACAACTTCTCCAACAAGGCATGTAGCTCACCAAGATTCATATTTAGAAAATGTTTTCCCCTCTTCCCTGAGCACTCAACGCAATGAAGACCATTGCTTCTTAAGGGAGGAGGATTGATCCAGGTGGATATTGGTGGCCAACCACTTGTTCCAAATTCCACTTGGCTCATCTTGACAGTTTTCAGTTCATCATGTTTCTCTGTAATGGTGAAATCTCTTTGTAATTGTAGGCTCTTTTCTTCCGAGATGTCAAGAATCCCTACACAACATCTAGGTGTATATTGGTGACCTCCCACCTATTCCAACTGGCTTATTTTCACAGTTTTCATGTCCGTACATCTTTCTGTACTTACAGGGCATTTTTGAGGCCCTAAACATCGTTTTTTGGGCTTGTCACAATCAAACTAGAAATAAAGACAAAGTTTGATGGCATAATGTGTATCTCTCAAAAATACCTTTCCAATGGGCTATCACACACCTAAAACGAATATCGTATGCAAAAGTTACGACCTGGGGAAATTGTTGTACTAAATTACCCCAACGGGGCCCACATGACTTTTGTTGCTTCATCTCCAAGAGTTAGGTTTTTGGATGTCTAGGGTTTCGACATTCAAGTTTATTGTAAAAATGCCTTCAAAGCCTCACTGTACTCATCTTCTTGCGAATGAGTGTAGCCGTCACATCTCTTCTTAGAGATAAAGCTGCCACCATTCTAACGAGTCTTGCACTCTGTATTTTTTTAAATCTATGTACATTTCTTTCATTAATAGAAATCATGTTTTGTTGTATTTCTCTGTTTCTCGCAATTTTTATGTATATTTCATTGTAATATCTCTCTTTCATTTCATTCTGAAAATAATCTGGATCAGTGGTATCAGAGAAGGTTGATATTGATCATTTTTCAATGCATGTCCCCGATGAGGTCCGAGTATAGCAAGTTGGGTCTCGAGCTTGTCTCTATTGAGGAAAATCTCTCTCGCACGCCCAAGAAACCCTCTATGGCAGTAGAAAAGAGAAATGGTGGAGCAAAAGATTTTATTAATTTGTTGCTTGAGCAATCTCTCGCGCGACAGAGGGATGAAATGATGAAAATTTTTGCCCATATCCTTCAATGCATGCCAATAGAAACATGCACATATTCGTCAAGCGACCACTTCAGAGGAACCTCTCCCTTCAAAGTATAAGTTAATTTTGATATTCCTGTAATTGAAGGTCAAATAGATGTGGATTCCTTAGAAAAATGGTTAAATCTACTAGAAGGTTATTTCTATGTTCACAATTTTTCCGACAGGGCAAAGATCACCTTCACACTCCTCAAGCCTCTCCCCCATGTCAAACATTGGTGGGAAACTTATTGGGAGCAAAGTTCCACAGAGGAATCTGGAATATATGGGGTCAAGCCCACTTCGAATTTTTTTATGGATGTAGTCAAGGAACAATACTACCCTGTTGATAACTATGAAGACTGATACATTAGATGGAACAAACTATGACAAGAGAAGAGCCAAATAGTGTTGTAGTTCACAAATACTTTCCATACTTTGCACACCAAGATTGGTATCAAAGACTCTGAGTGGAATCTACTTCTAAAATAATGTGGGGCTCTACATAGGTATATCCAAACTGAAATGGATTTCCTAAACATCTCATCATTGGGAGTTGCCTATCAATATGTTGTCAAAATCGAGAAGAATTTTAGGCACTAGAACAAATGGGTGTTTGGGTCTACAAATCTACAACAAATAAGGCATGGTAAATATGGCCCTAACCAACAGCCTCCTGAAAACCAGTCCAAGACACATGAAAATGAGGGTAAATGAAAGATTAAGAATGACACTGGGAAGTGGTGTGACCTCCACAAAATCCCCTGGAACAACACTGATGAATGTCGCTCGAAACGATCATTGGTGGTCGAGGTTAAAGACTAGGAGACGAACCCTGATTTAGAATCTGATTCATAAAATATTGAAAACAGACAGATCATCGACGCAAACCCCATTGTTATTGTTGTAACCACAACAATTCAAGCAGAAGAACCAGTAGATCCTGAAGAGGGGGAGCGCCTCTTCCATTCACAGATGTGGGTGAAGAGGAACCTGCTGCATTTAATTGTTGATAGCGACAACAGAAGAACCTCATCTTAGTTGAGGTCTTCAAACAATTGGTCTTGTTAGTAACACCACACTCGCAACCATACAACATCGGGTGGCTTCACCAGGGACGGGATCTCTGTGTCAACCAACAATGTCTCCTGTCTTATGGCATCCAACCCTTCAAGGATGAGGTAGTGTGTGATGTTGTCCCTCTTGATGTCTGTGATGTTGTTTTGGGCCAACCATATATGTGGAAACACCATGTTGTTTATGAGTCTCGACCCCATAGTGTCATTATTACTCTGGGGGGTCATCTCTACAGGATACCAGAGGTAGTTCCAACTACTATTCCACCAAAAAAATGTCGCAAGGTGCTCTTTCATACTGCAAAATTCATCATATTCATAGTATGTTCAAAGGATGCACAGAATGCCACTAGAACCATTACTGCCTCAACACCTTCTATCCAACAGAAGCAGATTGCATAAGGGAAAGAAGATATTGTTTCTTCACCTACGATGGTGCTTACACAATGCTCTATCAAGCCCAGAGACAACAGGTTGGTGGACCATATTCAACCCCACCAGCAACAGGTTCGTGACAGCCTTGCACAGACCAAGCAGGAATACTTCTCCAACAAGGCATGCAACTCACCAAGATTCAGAATTAGAAATCACTTTCCCCTCTTCCTCGAGCACTCAACACAATGGTGACCATTTCTTCCTAAGGGGGGAGGACTAATCCAGGTGGATATTGGTGGCCACCCACCTGTTCCAAATTCCACTTGGCTCATCTTGACACTTTTCAGTTCAACATGTTTCTCTGTAATGGTGACATCTATTTGTAATTGTAGGTTCTTCTCTTCCGAGGCTGTTTTGAAGCCCTACACAACATCCAGGTGGATATTGGTGACTGTCCACCTATTCCAACTAGCTTATTTTGGCAGTTTTCATGTCAGTACATCTTTTTGTACTACTTGGATTGTTTTGAGGTCCTAAACATCATTTTTGGGGCTTTCCACAGTTAAACTATTGACGAAATCAAAGTTTGACGATATACTGTGTAGTTCTCAAAAATAAATTTCCAACAAGCTATCACACGCCTAAAATGGAGATCGTATGCAAAATTTATGACCCCAGAAAGTTGGTGTACTAACTTACCCCAATAGGGCCCACATGAATTTTGGCGCTTCATCTCCTAGGGTTAGGTTTTTGTATGTCTAGAGTTTTCACATTCATGTTTATTGTAAAAAGACCTTTAGAGCCTCATTGTACTCATCTTCTTGCAAATGAGCATAGTCGTCACATCTCTTCTCAAAGATAAAGATGCCACCATTCTAGCAAGTCTTGCACTCTGTATTTTTTTCAGTCTCTGTACATTTCTTTCATTAATAGAAATCATGTATTGTTGTATTTCTCTATTTCTTGCAATTTTTATGTGTATTTCATTGTAATATCTCCTCTTTCATTTTGTTCTGAAAATAATTTGGATCAGTGGTATTAGAGCAAGTTGTTCTTGATTGTTTCAGTGCATATCCCCGATGAGGTCCGAGTATAGCAAGTTGGGTCTCAAGCTTGTCTCTCTAGAGAACAATCGCTCTCACACACCCAAGAAATCCTTTATGCAGCAGAAAAGAAAAATGGCGGAGAACAGATTCTGTTACCATGTTGCTTGAGCAAGCTCTCGCGCAACAGAGGGATGACATGATGGAAAATCTTGACCACATCCTTCAATGCCCACGATAGCAACAGGTGCATCTTCATCAAGTAACCACTTTGGAGGAACCTCTCCCTTCAAGGTACGAGTTAATTTTGATATTCCCATATTTGAAGGTCAGATAGATGCGGATGCCTTAGAAAAATGGTTAAATATGCTAGATGGTTATTTCTCTGTTCACAATTTTTTCTATAGGGAAAAGATCACCTTCGCACTCCTCAAGGCTCTCCCCCATGTCAAAGATTGGTGGGAAACTTACTCGGATCAAAGTTCCATAGAAGAATCTGGAATATATGGGGCCGAGGCCACTTGAGATTTTTTGTGGATGCGGTCAAGGAACAATACTACCCTGTTGATAACTATGAAGACCAGTACATGAGATGGACCACACTGCGGCAAGAGAAGAGCCAAACAGTGTTGGATTTCACAAATACTTTCCATACCTTGCGCACCAAGTTGGGTATCAAAGACTCCGAGCGACAGCTGGTTCTGAAATACCGTGGGGATCTACATAGGTACATCCAAACTTAAATGAATTTCCTAAACATCTCATCATTGGGAGCTGCCTATCGATATGTTGTCAAAATAGAGCAGAAATTTAGGCACCAGCACAAATGGGAGTTCGGGTCTGCAAATTCGAAACAACCAAAACATGGTAAATATGACCCTAACCAACAACGTCCCAATAACTAGTCCAAGACACAAGAAAATAAGGGTAAAGGAAAGATGAAGAATGACACTATGAAGTGGTGTGACTTCCACAAAATCCCTTGGCACAACATCGATGAATGTCGCTCGAAACAGTCATTGGTGGCCGAGGTCAAAGATAAGGAGACGAACCTTGATTTGAAATTTGATCTAGAAAATATTGAAAACAGACAGATCATCGACGTAGACCCCACTTCTACTGTCGTGACTGCAATAATTCAACCAGAAGAACAAGTAGATCCTGAAGAGGGGGAGCGCCTCTTCCTTTCAAAAATGTGGGTGAAGGGGACCGTACTACATTTTATTGTTGATAATGGCAGCGAAAAGAACCTCATCTCAGCTGAGACCGTCAAAAAGTTGGGGTTGTCGACAACACCACACCCACAACCATACAACATTGGGTGGCTTCACTAGGGATGAGATCTCTGTGTCAACCAACAGTGTCCCATATCCTATGGCATCCAACCCTTCAAGGATGAGGTAGTGTGTGATGTTTCCCCTCTTGATGTTTGTGATGTTGTTTTTGGCCAACCATATATGTGGAAACATGATGTTGTTTATGAGTCTTGACCCTGTAGTGTCATTATTACTTTGGGGGGTCAGCTCTACAGGATACTAGAGGTAGTTCTGACTATTGTTCCATCAAAATAGTGCCGCAAGGTAATCTCTCATACTGCAAAATTCATTCTCTTCACAGTTTGTTCAAAGGATACACATAAGGCCACTACAACCACTGCAGCCTCAACAACTTCTATCCAGCAGAAGCAGATTGCAGAAGAGAAAGAAGATATTGTTTCTTCACCTACGATGATTCCTACACAATTCCCCATCAAGCCCATAGAAAACAGGTTGGTGTAACAAATTCAACCCCACCAAAAACATGTTTGTGACAACCTTCCACAGACCAAGCAACACAACTTCTCCAACAAGGCATGCAACTCACCAAGATTCAGATTCAGAAAACGCTTTCCCCTATTCCTCGGGCACTCAACACAATGGAGACCATCACTTCCTAAGGGGGGAGGACTAATCCAGGTGGATATTGGTGGCCACCCACCTGTTCCAAATTCCACTTGGCTCATCTTGATAGTTTTCAGTTCAATACATTTCTCTGTAATGGTGACATCTCTTTGTAATTTTAGGTTCTTCTCTTTTGGGGCTGTCTTGAATCCCTACACAACATCCAGGTAGATATTGGTGGCCGCCCACCTATTCCAACTAGCTTATTTTGGCAATTTTCATGTCAACACATCTTTCTGTACTTCTAGGTCGTTTTGAGGCCTTAAAAATCATTTTTTGGGCTTGCCACAGTCAAATCGTTGATGAAATCAAAGTTTGATGGCATAATGTGTATTTCTCGAAAATACCTTTCCAACAGGCTATCACACACCTAAAACGAAGACCGTATGCAAAAGTTACGACCCCGGGAAGTTGATGTACTAACTTACCCTAACGGGGCCCACATGAATTTTGACGCTTCATCTCCTAGGGTTAGGTTTTTGGACTTCTAGGGTTTTGGCATTCATGTTTATTCTTGTGAATGAGGGTAGCCATCACATCATTTCTCAAAGATAAAGCTACCACCATTCTAACGAGTCTTGCACTCTGTATTTTTTCAATCTCTGTACATTTCTTTCATTAATAGAAATCATGTATTGTTGTATTTCTTTGTTTCTGGCAATTTTTATGTGTATTTCATTATAATATCTCAGCTTTCAATTCATTCTGAAAATAATCCGGATAAAAAAAACTCCACAAAAACCTCTGCTACAAGGTGCTGTAGTGAACCCCCTATAGTTGTCGATCCTTTTAAAAGGTTGCTTATTCCTACCTATACAAGTTGATGCAAATGACCAAAACCCGCTTAGAGAAAATGTCCAATATTGATTCACCATTGATAATCATTTATGATCAATGTGTTGCCCTGGTCACTAAGAAGTCATTGGAATTCATAATAACACAAAATGTTATATTATTTGTATTCCAATATTTAAGTAATATATATGCAAGTAGCATTTCTCTTTTACTTGTGTTTTCTAACTTTCTCTTAAGTATATGTGTAAGGTATCTTCTCATCCTTTAATTTTAAAAACTTGTATTATTTTTATAGAGAATTTAAATAAAAACGGTCATAAATAAAAATTATACCATTTTTTATAGAAAAAAAAGGGAAATACATAAATAAGAATTAAATTATTTAGCTAAATAAAGTTAGTAAAATTTATATTATTTTTGTAAAAAATAAAAAGGATATTGAAATCTGTAATCCTTTACTATATAGTGAAGAGATCTTAAATGTTTCAAGGTAGCAGGAGCGGGTGGGGTTATCTTTTACCCTAGAGGAAAGAAGGAGCTTTCTTACTCCTAGAATACAGGACACACCACTAACAAACATGCCAAGGAATATGCCCTTATTCAGGGATTGCAGTTGACCAAGGCTTGGGGGCATTCAATCCATCACTCTTTTTGGTGAATCCAAATCAACTATTAACCATGCCAGATAGAGAACCCTACGTGCCAATGGTCACCTCAAAGCTATTTTCCAGTGCAATCAGTTAGGGATTCAGTGCTTCTTGAGTGTTGAACCCATCCATGCTCTTAGGCATAATAACAAGGACGTGAATCTGCAGACAAACCTGACTATAGGTGAAATTTTTGGAACTCTAAGAGTCAATGGGTGGGTTTCCTTTCTCCTAATCCCATGATCTTGATAATTTTTAGTTTGCTAAACTTTAGGGGTGGGTCCCTCGATTCCTCACCCTCTCCCAAAATTTTGTCTCGTTGAGCCTCCACCTCACCCCATGGGGCATCATCTCCTCATCACCTTGGGCATGTCCTTGACACAATTCTTCATCAGACAATGCGTACTATTTATAAGAGCATCAACGTTGCATACAAAATACAGTACGGACAATGCGTATATAAACGCAAAAGGCACAAGTGTTGCATACAATAAAAAAATACAGAACCAATGTGTAATAATTATAAGAGCACCGATGTTGTATACAAAAAAAAGGTGGAACCAGTGCGTAATAATTGTAATAACATCGATGCTTTTTTGGTTTATGTACGCAACGATGCAGGTTTAATAAGAGAGCATCGATGTGTTTTACCAGTACAAGCACCGACAAAAAACCTAAGCTAAAACATCTGCCCACCCAGTTTTTTTTAGTTATATGGATCATTTGTTAAAGCCTTTGCTTCAAATAGTGGTGTTTTTTTTGAAAAATTTTCCAAATCTTGTACACTAAAAACCTCCACAAAAACCTTTGCTACAAGGTGTTTTACCCCATATGATTGTCGATCCTTTTAAAAGGTTGCTTATTCCTACTTATACAAGTTGATGCAAATGACGAAAACCCTTTTAGAGAAAATGTCCAATATTGATTCACCATTAACCATCATTCATGATCAATGTGTCACCCTTGTCACTAAGAAGTCACTGGAATTCATAATAACACAAAAGTTTATATCGTTTGTATTCCAATCTTTAAGTAATATATATTCAAGTAACATTTCTCTTTTACTTGTTTTTTCTAACTTTCTCTTAAGTATATGTGTAAGGTATCTTCTCATCCTTTAATTTTAAATAAGGATAATAAAAAATATATTATTTTTATAGAGAATTTAAATAAAAATTATACCATTTTTATAGAAAAATTAGGGAAATATATAAATAAGAATTAAACTATTTAGCTAAATAAAGTTAGTTAAATTTATATTATTTTTGTAAAAATTAAAAAAGATATTAAAATCTATAATCCTTTACTCCTTTACTATATAGTGAAGAGATCTTAAATATTTCAAGGTAGCAGGAGTGGGTGGGGTTATCTTTTTCCCTGGAGGAAAGAAGGATCTTTGTTACTCCTGGAATAGAGGACATGCCACTAACAATCAGGCCAGGGTATATGCCCTTCTTCAGGGACTGCAATTGGCCAAGGCTTGGGGGAATTCAATCCATCACTCTTGTTGATGATTCTAAATCAACTATTAACCATGCCAGATAAAGAACCCCTCCTACCAATGGTCGCCTCAAAGCTATTTTCCAGTGCATTCACTTAGAGATTTAGTCCTTCTTGAGTGTCAAACCCCTCCATATTCTTAGGCGCAATAACAAAGACATAGATTTGCAGACAAACCTGACTATAGGTGAAAGTTTTGGAACTCTAAGAGTCAATCTAAGAGTCAATGGGTGGGTTTCCTTTCTCCCCATACCATGACCTTGACAATCTTTAGTTTGTTAAACTTTAGGGGTGGGTCGCTCGATTCCCCATCCCCTCCCAAACTCTTGTCCCATCAAGCCTCCATCTCACCCCATGCGACATCATCTCCTCATCACCTTGCACATGTCCTTGACACAACTCTTCATCGAACGCCCCCCTCATTGCCATGTCAAATTCATTTCCCAACCTCCACGTCCATACTCTGCATTCTCCTCTATATTTGGTGGATCTTGTTCACCCTTAGCTTCCTTACATTCATGTCACCCTCGTACCAGATGACTTCAATCTGCACATATGTCATTATCGACTCGTCTTAGATTTGGACTCTGAATTCATGTGCTCATCCTCTGCTCACCATGGAAAATAATGGAAGATTTTATCATCATTTATGGAAAGGGATTTATATCCACGTGCATTGTATTATTCCACTTGTCCTTCGTGTAATTAGCTATCCATATCTTTGTTCGAGTTCGTCAACTCCAATCAGTCTTAATTGGGAGAAGCTCGTTATGTTCAAGAAACACACAGAGCATGGGACAATGACAAGGGGAAATTCGAGTGGCTCAAGGAGAAACGTGGAGATAATGGACGAGGACCAGAATGACCTTGTCTCCACGGTTCAATTTCTTCAGATTTAGGTTAGTGGCCTTTCTGTACAAGTCCTCTCCATCCTGGAAATTATAATTTAGTACTATCAAAACCACCAACAAATGCAAGACGAGTGTGCAACACTCATGTATTAGGTTGAGGAACTTAGGCTTCATCCCAACTCCATCACCCCCTCAAGATCGACATCGACAACTTCATAAGGAGCTTCATCCCTAGGGATTTTCTAGCAGCTCCCAGACCTAAACGCTCCACCTTCGGACTCCAGAAATGCAGACTCGATTGGTGAGGATCCACCCAAATCTCCATAATCTTATGCAATGTTTTTTTGTGCTCATACTAGGCATCTTTTACAGAGTATATGTAGCGAAATGTTTTGCAACTAAGTATAGTTTAAGGCTATAGAAATGCATAATGAATTTCTCTCTCATGCCCAATATGTAACTCTACAAGATTTGGCTCTGGATATTTTTTACTATCTATGTACTTATTCTACGCTATGTGCAATTTTTATTAATATAAATTTTCAAATTATTATGAAAAAAAATCTTAAATATACATATTATCAAAAAAACAATATAAACATTAAATTGATCCATTATTAAAATAATTACAAATTTTAAATTCATTATGTTTATATATTATATATTTTTAAAATTAATGAATTTATATTATCATATTAAAAATGTTTCTTAATGTAATTGTATTTTTATAAAATGGTTGTCATTTGTATTTGTTTACGTATACTATTGATAAACAAAATCATCTCAATTCTCACTTAATTTCTATAACACCAAAATCAACACAATCTCATTTTTGTTTTGTCCAATATGCCTATCTTCCAATTCTCTTCAGCGTCCCACTTTCTCAAGAGTATGGTAATGCTAAGAAAGTGCAAGTCGAAATGTATGGAGTGATGGTAATGTTAAGAAAGTGCAAGTTGGAAAGTATGAAGTTGTCGTGATTGTATTTTTTGAAAAGTATTATACGTTAGGCTTA
>JASDQU010712879.1:16733-32031 GCA_032191745.1 Picea mariana
TGCATACAATGAAGTATTCTTCTGGGTCTGCGATCCTTAATATTGGAGCACTTGTCAATAGTTTTTTCAAGTGTTGGAAACTTTTCTCGCAATATAGTGTCCACAAAAACTTCACTCCCTTTCTTTGCAAGGAAGTGATTGGGTGTGCAATATTTGAGAATCCTTCAATAAATCTTCTGTAGTAGCTTGCAAGACCCATGAATGATCTCACCTCTTCCACATTCTTCGGTGCTGACCATTCTCTAATGGCCTCTATATTCTTAGGATCCACTGATATTCCATGTTTTGAAATGATATGCCCCAAATAATGAATTTGTTTCTGATAAAATGATTACTTTCTCAATTTGGCATATAAATGACACTCCCTTAATACTTGCAACACTATCCTCAAATGTTGTTCATTCTCTTATTTTGACTTGGAATATATAATAATTTCATCCAAAAAGACAATGACAAACTTGTCCAAATATTCTCGGAAAACACCATTCATTAAGCACATGAAAACAGTTGGTGCATTCGACAACCCAAATGGTACCACTGTGAACTCATAATGACCATACCTTGTCCTGAAGGTGGTATTGCTAATATCTTCTTCTTTAATTATTACCTGATGGTATCCTGATCTGAGATCTATCTTTGAAAATATCTTTGCACCCTTCAATTGATCAAAGAGGTCATTAATCCTTGGTATAGGATACTTGTTCTTAACAGTCACTTTATTAAACTGTCCGAAGTCAATGCACAACCTTAGTGTTCCATCTTTATTTCTCACAAACAAGACCGGGGCACCCCAAGGTGACACACTTGGACATATATACCCCTTCTTCAGAAGTTCTTCAAGCTGCATTTGCAAATCCTCTAGTTTTGGTGTACTCATTCTGTAAGGAGTCTTTGATACTGGCGCTGCTCCAGGCATCAAATTTATAGAGAAATCAATGTCTCTCTTTGGGGGTAGTCTGGGTACCTCCTTGAACACATCTTCAAAATCTTCCAGGACTGCATAATCTTCCAAATTTGGCACCTTATCTTTAGGTGTCTCTGCCAAATGAGTTGCAATTATTTGACATCCTTTTCTGTAACATTTCTTCAACTGCAATGCTGAAATTTCTCTAATGGTTACTTCCCTGGGAATTCCTTGTACCTTTGTTAGTTTCTCTTCCTCATCCAGGTAAGTAAATGATTTGTTGTGACATTCTAAGAGAGTGTGATGTTGGTCCAACCAATCCATCCCAATTAGATAGTCATAGGAACCTAAAGGCAAGATGTTTAAATCTACCTTGGTGTTCAGTCCATTCATGCCTATGAGGCATGACTTAACCGTCTCATTAAATTTTCTTCTGGCTCCTATAGCCAGTTGTACCAACCAGGATTTCCCATGCTTTCTTCTTGGTAATTGCAAAATTTTCACCATCTTAGGGTCTATATAACTATGACTAGCTCATGAGTCAATTAAAATAGAAAGAGTTTGGTTGTTGATCATACCTTCCACTTCAATCATGTGGGATTGACACTCTACTTGCTTGTTGTCCAGGGCTGAATAAATCTTTGGCACAAATCTGCCCATGTCCTCCACTGTTTCAGCTCACTGTACATTGTGAACAACCCTACCTTTTTCACCTCTATGAGGACAATCTCTGAACCTATGGTCCCCTTTACAACCGCAATATTTCATAGGTGGTTGTCTTGGCCCTTGACTCCCTGTGTCAATCGTTCTGGGTTCCTTAGGCGTTTGTTTTCCTTGTGGATTATTTCTGAGGAATGGTGGCTTAGCTCCCTTCTTCCTCTGATCCATCTTGAATTTCTTATTGTCTTCCCAAGCCTTTTGGAAAGATGGCCTTACTTTCTGCTGATAATATAGGAATTTAGCTCTCCTTATGGTCTCTTCTAATGTCTTGGGGTCATCATACTGTATTTTTTCATTGATGAACGATGGCAATCCACTTAAATACCTTTGAATTTTGACCGTCTCATCCTTGATGAAAGAGACATACTTCAGCAGTTCTAGAAACCTTCTCTCATATTCATCTATGGTCATACTTCCAAGCTTGAGTTCAAAGAACTCTTTCATTTTCTTGTCATAGTATCTCTTAGTCAAGTAATTCTTCTCAAAATACTTCTTGAATTCCCTCCAAGTAAAACTTTTCTCTACAATGTGTTGTACCTGCACAAGTTGATCCCACCACATGGAGGATTTTCCTTTGAGTTGATAGATAACGATTCTACCTTCTGCATGAGAAGAATAATTATGCAATTGAAAATACTTTCTCATGCATAGTAACCATGTTTCTGCATCTTCATCCTTCTTGTGCTCACCATCAAATGTAGGAGATTTGATTTTGTTCATTTCTCCTCGTAGCTCATCCACCCCAGATCTCTTATACCTTCTCATAGGGGATAGAATCGAGATGTTTCCTGCTCTCTTATTGGAATTCCTTTGGGAATGATGGTGATGTCTACTAGCACCTTTTACTTTTCTTTTCTCCTCTGAAGGTTTGTGACTCCCAGATTCACTTGAGCCACTCTCCTTAACCAATTTATTTTCTATTCTGTTCAAACCCTCCAATAGCTTCATGTTGAAGTCATCTTGCTACTCTTTGGATTTCATAAGCCTTTCATTATCAGCTTTATGGCTTTGGACATCCTTCTGCAAATTCTTAATGGTATTAGCCATACTCATATCTTCATTCCTTTCTTCTCCATGTCCATTGTAGTTCGTTCCTTCCATGCCCAAATGGACATCCACCCTTCTGCTCTCATCTTGCTAACTATAATCCCCATGTGTTTCTTCCATTCCTATGGACTCTACACTGGTCTGATCTGATCGAGTTGTTGTTAATTCTACAAAACATCCAGCCATTGAAACTTTTCAGGCTAACAATTCAACAATTCATGAGAATATGCACCTTTTTGATTCAATATACACATCATAATTATCACTCCCGGTTTCCTGGTGTTATCACCATGACAATTCTAGATAAGGCCTAAGTCTCGAAAACACAGACGCGCAGTGACTTCCGAGATACACTTGTGCAAGAAGGTGGTTTTTAGAAACCACTTTCGCCAAGACGCGGTATCATGTGTCTCAACATGTCAAATCCACCACTTGTGGAGTGGGTGACGGCTTAGGCAGATCACCCTGCTTCATTTGTTTGGTACTTCGTAGCCATGTGACATCAACTGAATGCTGCCATGTAATGAACTCAAAATATAATCATTCAAAATTGATTGGCCAAGCATGGCAACCCAACGCTCTTGTACGTAGTTCGTCTGCGCTTCGTAAATGGAATTCTATAATTACCACTCCCCAAGTATGAAGATATCTGCGTATCCATAATCGAAGTAATCTCCAAACTGCTCGACTTTCTTCTCTCTGTAAAAACACCTTTCGATATCCACAACCTGAGATACATGGACAAGGCTAAATCGAGTGAGACTGGTTATTCAAGCATCATGCTAGGCTTTCCTACGAATAAGAAGGAAAGGGTTCTTGCGCACATCCTAGCAACTAAGTTTCACATAGAGTCGGTTATAGACTCGCGGTTGGAAATCGGGCTGAATCCCACTATGAAGGATTTAGTCATCAACATGCCAGCCGTTAAGAAGAAAAGGAGCAAGCAACATAAGAAGGAGGAATCTATGGCTGAAGTGACCGAAAGTGTTGGAGAGAATCAACTGGTATGGTTGGATTCTTCCTTAAAGGCAGAGATCACTAAGATGAAGTAAGTCTTCAACTAAAAATAAGCATGTCTCAATGAATTTTGAATAGCCGGTAGTGGAGGTAAAGAGTTCCAAAGATGATAGGCATGTTCTTTAAATGACCCTTTTCACAACAGGCTAACTGCTGCCACCCCCCTTTTGTAATTTTGTGATTAATACGACTATATAAAACATAAACAGATTTTAGACTGTTTTATTACAATTTCTATCTGGTGATGTTATGAATCTTGTTTCTTTTATAATAATTTTTTCTTGTAATCTTATATTTTATTTTCATCTGTCTAAATTGGAGGAAATTAAAAATCGAAATTCTTTTTTTAATTAATGCTTCGATGCGGTTGTGTGTTTCTTTTTATTTTATTATTATGCAATTTAAACTCATACTCATCGCCTTCCAAGCGACTTCACGCGCACTAAAATTTTACCTGTTCATTTATATTTCTCGTGCATAGCGATATCACAAGGTAAAATGCTTTTCCGCGCACCTAAATCTACTGTGCATTTCTTCTTTGTCACATTGACAACTTACGCACACTACTCTTGCGTTGTGCATCAATATCCACTGTGCACTGATATTCCACAGGCATTTCATCCTATGCATGCACCATGTCAAGTTTAACATATTTCATAGCACCCAATTATCTGCGCACACTACTGAATACACCATCGCAAAACAACTTATACTCATACTTATGTGCGTACCAACAAAACTCCTCTGTGTTAAGCAATAATTGCACACCCCATATGCACATTACTATGTGTTTGCTCACCACACAAGGCTAAATTCAGTGCGTGCATCCACACATAATGATCTTCCGCGCAATATCACAATTTACCGCGCACACTGACATGCTAATGTTTTTTTGTGCGGTGCCAAAATTTACCGCGTACGCTAGCACGCCAACCTTTTTCATGGATACTCCGTGACTCCAATTTTTGGTCACCTCGAAGTTACTCTTCTGTGAATATTCTCTTCAACTGAACCCCTCTGGCCCATTATATTATATTAATATTTCCTAAAGCATAACGTATGGATAATTATTTTATCCTAAGTTCTAAAGTTGGGGATAAGTGGACCAAAGTAACTTCCGATATGACAAGTGTCAAGTTGGGGACATGCATTCATATCGTGGGAGAACTTAGCTCATTTTGTGACTTTTTAGGGGATAACTTACGAGCAGCCCGACCATCATTCACACAATGACTTCCACAAAGAGTTCATAGTGATTCTTTCCACACTCAGTTATCTAGTCATTCCATGACCATTTTCACTCATGCATTCCATTATCCTTGAGACAACCATTTCACTATTCTGAAGCCTGTTCCCATAGCCCTTTTCGGTTGGTGTACCTAGTTAGCTTGGAGCGGGATTGAAGAAGCGGGTTTTCAGGCCTGTGAGCAATTATTTGAGAAAGAGAATTGTTGGGGATTGATTCTCGAAGGTGCTAAATTGCAGCTACATCGCTCTGAGACTTCCAACCTGACCTGTTGCTGAAGCCCTGGAAGGGAAGTGGGGCAGTCGAGGGACTGTTGAGCAGAGAAGGGGCACACTTCCTTGGGTGGGACAAGCATGTGGGGAATGAGAGGCTGTAGGCTATTAGTTGAGTGAGCACCTGAGACAGAGTCTTTCCTATTTCCCATGAGCCTTAGCCTGGATAGGAACCCTTTTCTTGGGTGGATTTCAGTCCTAGCTCCGGGGTGACTCACTGTTGAGAGTGATGAACCGTGTAGTCTATGGATGGGAGGTTCGTGGATGGTCTGTACGTAGTTGGTGACAATATTTCTAAGATAAGTACCAATTGTATGATAAAATGATATGCTGCTTTGTTATTTACATGCCTATGTTACGATTTATCATATATGTGATTATAATTGCCTGTATGTTTATGGGTAATTCCCTGTAGATGCTGCATATCTGTAGTTACTGTTATTTCAGTATAAAATTCGTATGTTACATAAAATAATTGTTTGTTATGTTTATATGTAAAGCTTCCACAAGAGTGTTGTATGTATATGTTTTAGATGCATTCAGTTTAAAGAGTAAATTTATATGGCATATAGCTCAGTTGACTACTGGGTATGTTACCATATGTTCCACAGTAAGGGAACAAAAAAGTTCCCTAGAGTAGCATGGTCCGGCCTCTAAAGGCTGGGAATGTTACTGACTGGTGTCAGAGCATGAGAGGTTGCTTTGGAGTGGCGTACCTTGACCTGCGGGTGGTCATATTTTAATTGTAAGAAGTTTGAGATTTTATAAATGTTTGAGAAATATTTGCAAAAGTTTGAACATAAAAAATGCACACTCACTCTCCTCCACTTGTCAATACATGTTTTGATTTTGAAATCACAAATTTTTATTTGAATACTAAGAGAACATGAAAAATGACCAAACTAAGTACCAAGCTTGTGAAAGATGAATATTATAGCTTCTATGAATGATCGAGACATAGTCAATATTTTTATCAAGAAAATTTGATATGTGATATTTGGGATATTAATGAGAATTAAAGGAGGAACATGGAGAGCTTATGTAAAAAATAATCTATTGTTATAGTTAAAACATTCCATTCTTTTTGAAATTTCATAGAATAGTATTATTTATATATTTTAAATGAATTTGGAGATCATCAAAATATGACAATGAGAATTTTGTTGTGGTGATAAATTATTAAAAAAAAAAAGAAGCATAATTGATAATACTGATAATTTTGTTGTAATGATAAATTATTAAAAAAATCATAAAAATATATTTTTTATAATTATTTAAATAATTAAATAATAATAATAATAACTATTTAATTTATTAAAAATAATAATAAAAAAATCCATGTAAATGTGAAACATTACAAATATTTAAATTGTTAAGAAATAATAATAAAAAACCACCTAAATGTGAAACATTATTGGATAGAAAATTGAAAATTCAAGTGGTAGTTGAAATAAAATACATTGTAGTGTTAATTTTTCAAAGAAAATAAATAGTAATGTTGATTTTGGAAGTAAAGTATAAATTGTTTTAATGGAAAATTGATTCTTTTGATTATTTGACATAGTGACATAGTGGAAAAGTAAATATCAAGTGACTTATTTCAAAGAGTAGAAAAGTAACCATTGAGTAACTCTTATCCATCTCATCCATGTAGATGATCACACCACCTCCCTATAATGCTCACAAAATTACAATGCACACAAAATAATAGTATTATTTAATAAAAAAAGATGCAAGTATAAACAAAAGATCAAATTATTATAATACATATATGAATCAAATTATTATAATACATATATGGATGAGAGGAGAGGAGAACATTAAGATTGATTAGAAGGCCACGATGGATTGTAAAATGAATATGTAGATATGACATGATTTATAAATGCAGTATATGTTATATTGGATGTATATCATCATATAAATTATTTTTAAACAATCATATATATATATTTAGTGTTTAATAAATATTTTAACATTTATTTAATGATATATTTTTGTATATCATCATATAAACTATTTTAAAACAATTATGAATATTGTAACAATAGTATATATTTATATATATATTTATTAGTGTGTAATAAATATTTTAACATTTATTTAATAATATATTTTTATTTACATTTATCAAATAAAATATCAATTGTGAAAGGCATTGATAATTGACATGACATTTATTAGAATACATAAATTGAGTAGAGAAGATTAAGGTTGATCAAAAGTCCAATATGGAAGATATAATGAATACATACATACCATTGAATTATTGAATGTATATCATCCTATAAACTATTTTTAAACAATTATAAATATTTTAGAATTTATTTAATGGTATATATTTATACATACATTTATTAGTGCACAATAAATATTTTAACATTTACTCAATGATATATTTTTATCTACATTTATTAGTGTGTAGCAAGAGTAATAAATATGCGTATATTTTTATCTACATTTATTAGTTTGTAGCAAGAGTAATAAATATGTGTATATTTTTATCTACATTTATTAATTTGTAGCAAAAGTAATAAATATGTGTATAAGTTGAATAATAAATATGTATAGGTTGAATGTATATCATACAAATATAAAACTGTAAATATTTCAACATATATTTGATGATATAAATTCAGCTAGAATCCTTTTTATATTTTATTGTAAGATCACAGTGTTGTCTACATTGTATTGAACATTATAGAGACATATTTCATTTTCATGGAGTAGGTTACTTTTCCAAAGAAAAAATTTCTCTTAACCAAGGAAAAGCAACATTTTTATATGTTATTGTAGGATTGCAGTTTTGTCTACATTGCATTGAACATGCACCTTTGCCTTATTGTCTATAACCTTTTTATATGGTATTGTAGGATTGCAGTTTTGTCTACATTGTATTGAACATTCTAGAAATAGATTTTATTTTCATGGAGTCAGTTACTTTTCCAGAAAAAAAATATCATTTAGACTCTTATCATTTATCATTTAGCAAAGCACAAAACATTTAGGCAAAGCACAAAACACATTTGCATATTTGTCTATTATCATTTAGCAATGCCTAGTACCAATAATATATGGGTAGATTCTATCAACACAATGAAGTATTTTTTATTCTTCTCTTGAATAGTATTATGGAGTTCTTAAACAAGCTTGTTTTTTTTCTTTTTTCTTAGGTCTTGGTTATTTAGTTGAGCCAGTATGTTTTAAGATCAAATTTTGTGCAATGAGCCTAGGGCACAATCATCTTATCATTTAAAACTCCATAAAATTCTAAAAATGGAATAGATCCTTTAAAACCAATTTTAAAAATAAAGAAAACAAAATGAAAAATATGAATCCTATTTATTTTTCAACATTCTCTACAAGCCTCTTCAAGTGACCATTTTTCTTCTAGTGCTTTCTAAAAATATTTTATTAATATAATAAGATAAGATATTATGAATTTGAAAATTTAATCGGCTCACATATATGTGAGCATACAAGCCTCTTCAAGTGACCATTTTTCTTCTAGTGCTTTCTAAAAATATTTTATTAATATAATAAGATAAGATATTATGAATTTGAAAATTTAATCTTCAAGTTTCCAAATACTTACTCCTCTCTGATCTATGGCTGTGGTCTTCAACAAACTACTTGTTTTTTCTTAATTCTTCATTATTTTTTTTATTATGTATTTAACCAACTGTTTTAAAATCTGCCTTAAACAAAAAATATTCCTCCCTACCACAATGATTATAGACAAATGAACTTTTGAATGAAATGGCATCAAGATCTCCTTTCCAGACCTGTGCCTCGCATCCTTATTCTTAGATATGGTCCGGGCTAACGTCCTTGCTTGATTAACCTCGCAATTTCACATCAATCCATATTGCCAGCTCATCCATCCTTTAATATTTCAAATGGGTAGTGTTGTTAAAAACCTAACAAATACCCAACATAATATAGAATATTGATATTTGCATAACCATATAAAATAGAATATGTTTTTTTTTTAATTCAAACCATTTTTTAAAAATACTTAAAGAATTAATGTGTTTTAAAATAATGAATTAATGTGTTTTAAAATAATGTGTTTTAATCTATTTTAAGAATATATATTTCTTTCAAAAAAAATGTATTGTGAAAACAATGATTCATCCTATCCTGCTAATAAGCCGAACCCACTCATAAGTTAAATTATCTCGTCTCGCACACAAGCACATGGTATGAAAGGAACTTAAAATAAAAAATATCATCATATTTGCATGTGATTATTTACTTTGTGATTATAGTCTATTGTGAAAGCAATGTTTCCTCTTAATCTGATAATAAGTCCAGAATTCATTGAGAGCTTACATTATCTCATTTTTCGGCTACTGCTGGAAATGACTTTTTTCTTCTCGAGTTATGCCTTTTGATGATGAGCAAAGAGTTCGTCAGTCCGAATTCTGTCAAGTTGTCGGTGTGTCGCCTAGTAAGTAATGACCCCCATTTTGGTATTTAAGGATCTCTATGGTTTGTGCTATGGTTCTCTCTCGGGCATAAGAGTGTTGGATCATATCAAGAAGATCGCTTCCCTGCGGGCCGGGGAAATAAGTATTCCAGAATCATTCATGTCATCCTCACAGCGACAGAAAAGTATTCCATTATGAAATTAAGGAAGATCATCACAACTCCACAACACCCATTTGTTGAATAAACCCTAATTAGATACTTCCATAGTAAAATTGAAATATAAGTTAGTAGAGGGAGCCTATGAATTATTTGTCGGAACTATAATAACATTCCAGAACATATAACACTAAGACTATATATTAAATTTTATAAATTCCAAGACATAAAGTAATTTGGTTTACTTTTGGTTTTATAAAAAAATCGTTAGACGAGGAAGAGTTAGAATGATAATGTAGGATGAGAAGATTAGAACCATTTTAGGTGTGCTACATATTCCAAGGTTTTCCATAAACGTGATAATTGTCACCAAGATGAGTGATTCAGGAGTGCACACCCTATTTCAGAAGGATATGTGCAAAATGGTCAGATGTGCGATGGTCTTCATGAAATGAATTTGGATTGGAATCCTCTACAAGTTATTAGGGAATGTTGATTCAATTGAATGCAATAGCGTCGTTGTTACTAAAGTTGACTTGACTTCGAATCGACTCGACTCAAATCAAGCTAAATCAATTCAAACCGACTTGACAAATCTTCAACAAACTTGATCATGGTATGGTAGGAGAGGATGGGACACATTAGAGAAAAAATATTTTGAGATTTGGATAAGAAAGGTATGGTCAAAGATTTTCCTGAATGTTATTTACAAGTTGATTTTTGTGAACATCATATATATGAAAAACAAATTCGCCTGAGGTTCCAATCTGGAGCAATAAGGGAAAAATGGATTCTATAGTTGGTTCATAGTGATGTGTTTGGACCTGTTTCATTTCCTTAACTTGGTGGGTCCTAGTACTATGTCTCATTCATAGATGATTTTTTGAGGAAGACATGTATATATTTCCTGAGGAAGAAATTAGATTTTTTCGAGTAATTCAAAGAGTTTAAGTCTCTTGTAGAAAACCAGGTAGATAAGAATATCAAGGTGTTGAGAATTGACAATGGTGGTGAATTCTGTGGAAATGATTTTGAGAAGTTCTGCAAGGAGTGTGACATAACACATCAAAATACCACACCATATACCCCACAAAAAAATGGAGTTTTTCAAATAATGAATAGAACATTAATGGGCAAGTAAAGGAGCATGCTCAATGATGTTGGGTTCGCACAAGAATTCTAGGCAGAGGTAGTCAACATTGAAAAATATCTGGTAAATATGTCTCCTTCGATGGTGCTAGTTGAATCGACTCGACATGAGGTAAATTTTGGTAAGAAGCCTTCGCTTTCACATCTCAAATTATTTGGCTATGATGTATTTCTGCATATTCCCAAGGAAAAGAGGAGTAATATGGACAAGAAGGTAGTAAAATGTATTTTCGTTAGATACAAAAAAGGAATGAAATCATATAAGATCTAGGATCCTGCATCAAGGAAAACAATGTACAATTGATATGTGTTCTTCAAAGACGTCATAAGGAAGTCTAAGTCATTTGAAGTGGTTCAAATAGATAATATTTCAGAGAAGGCGAGGTTTGAACTGAGGAACTAAGAAGACAACGTTTCATATGAGTCGACTGAATCCTATGAAGAGGTGGAACAACCTACCTCATTCATAAGAAGGTATATAAACAAGCAAGAAAACTAGTTGAAAAGGTATAGTCCACCTAACTTCCATTCTGCATTTATGTTAACTACCACTGACGATGAGCCCAAGTCGGCCAGGGACGAATTCGACTCGACAAAGGGTAAACTCTAGAAGGACTCCATGGTTGAAGAAATGGAATCCTTGCATAAGAATGAGACATGTCATTTAATCAAATTACCTAATGGAAGAAATCATGTATGTAGCAAGTAATTATTGAAGAATAAGATACTCATACAGAAGTTGAAGTCGATAAATTCAAATCTCAACTTATAGAAAAGGATATTCTCAAGTCGAAGGAGTTGATTTTGGTGATATTTTTCCCCTATTGCAAAATTAACTTCCATTAGAGTATTAATGTCTCTAGCTATGAAATTTGATCTAGAAATAGAACAGATGGATGTGAAGACAACATTCCTACATGAGGACGTTGAAGAAGAAATCTACATGAAACAACCTTTAAGATTTGTAGTAAAGGGAAAGAAAGATTTGGTGTGCAGATAAAAAAGATCCCTTTATTGTCTAAAGCAGTTGCCAAGGCCATGGTATCAAAATTTCAACACATACATCCTTAGTTTGAGATTTGTGAGAAGAAAATATGATCCTTACATATATTCTAAGGAAGAAGGTGTATGTTTCATATATGTAGCATTGTATCTCGACGACATGTTGCTGATTGGAAACAACATAGATGAAATAAAGGAGGTGAAGAAGCAGTTATCCTCCAAGTTCGACATGAAGGATTTTGGTGCATTGAACTTCATTATAGGAAAGGATATCATGAGAGATCGAGGAGCTAAAAATTTCTGGGTGAATAAAAATGAGTATATTGAAATAATTTGGAAACATTTCAACATGCAGGATTGAAAACCTGTAAAGGTGCCAATTCTTGTGGGAGAAAGGTTAACTATTGAACAATGTCCAAAGACACAGGAATAAATAAAATATATGGCATGTGTCCCCTATGCAAGTGTTGTTGGTAATATAATGTATGTGATTGTCTGCACTTGACCAAACATTTCTCATGCAATGGGAGTGTTTAGCAGATACATGTTGAAACCTGGAAAGGAACATTGGACAACTATCGTGATAGTATTCGGGTATTTGTGTGGAAAAAAAGACTATGTTATATGATACCAATCGAAACCTAGAGATGAGAGTGAAGTATATGTACATGGCTTTGTCAACACTAACTGGGATGGAGATCTGGATCGACGAATGATGACCAATGGATATGTGTTCAATATGTTTGGTGGAGTAATTAGTTGGATGAGTAAGAGACAAGAAGTTGTAGCCTTGTCAACAAAAAAAGTTGGATATATGGAAACCACTCACGGAAGAAAATAAGTAGTATGGCTGCAATGACTGTGTTCCAGAATTGGGTTTGAGAAGATAGCTATGAAGATAAGTTGCAACAATCAAAGTGAAATATTTCTGGCAAAGAACCAAACTTATCATTCTAGTACTAAGCATATTGATGTACAATACCATTTCGTAAGATAAATGGTGGAAAGAAACAAGGTGATACTAGAGAAAGTAGACACATTGGAAAACATAGAAGACTTATTGACCAATTGTATGAGTGTTTTGAAGTTCTCTGGGTGCATGTAATATCCCTGATCCCGTTGATCAAGATATTTGCTACTGATCTAATGTTCTGTCTCGCAAATCTGATACACTGGGGGTTTCTGGATGTGTTTCAGTTGTGTGTTTGAGATATTTATGGTTATTGCAAGTGCATGTTGGTTATTGCATGTGCATGTTGCATATTTATGGTTTAAACAGTATATAAAGGCTGCATGCGGAAGTAAAGAACATCAACTGCCCAATAACATGTATTATGCGACTCAAGCATGGAAATACAAAAGCATACTGGAAATATAGAATATAATCGATAGCTAGACCTCATGGATCGTCACTGGAATACAAACGAATAACATCAAAATACCCATGATCAGAAGATGATAGCAGATATGATGCATGCACGGATAGATCGACAAAAATATGCGATTCCAGAGATGTACAGTAACCACTACCAGCTGGAAAACTCGTCCGGAAGAATCGACCATCAGAATGCACTGGAAACTACACCAATAGAAGTGCCCTAGTCTCTAGACTGAAATGGACGACTGATAGATCTCGGATCTGATCCTTGAGGCACTGGATCTGGACCCTTGGGGGGTTTGCACACCTCCTAGGACACTGGATGTGCCCCAAAGGATTCCACCAACCGAATCTGATGCTATATGGCTTAAAACGATCGTCTCGCCAAATGTGGAACTGGGTTGGAAGGATTTTCCTGGATCTACTCCGATACCACTGTAAAATCCCTGATCCCGCTGATCAAGATATTTGCTACTGATCTATTGTTCTATCTTGCAAATCTGATACACTGGGGGTTTTTGGATGTGTTTCAGTTGTATCTTTGAGATCTTGATGGTTATTGCATGTGCATGTTGGTTATTTCATGTGCATGTTGCATATTTATGGTTTAAACAACATATAAAGGACGCATGCATAAGTAAAGAACATCAACTGCCCAATATCATGTATTATACGACTCAAGCATGGAAATGAAATAGCCTACTGAAAATATAGAATATAAATGTCAGCTAGATCTCATGGATCATCACTAGAATACAAACAAGTAGCATAAAAATACCCATGATCATAAGATGATAGCATATCTGATGCATGCATGGATAGATCGACAAAAATATGAGATTCCGGAGAAGTACGGTAACCGCTAGCAGTTGAAAAACTCATATGGAAGGATAAACCATCGGAATGCGCTAGAAAATTCTCCAATAGAAGCGCCCTGGCCTCTAGACTGAAATCATTGAGTGCCGGATCTCAGATCTGGTCTCTGAGGCACTAGATCTGGAACCTTGGGGGTTTGCGTGCCTCCTAGGACACTGTATGCGTCCCAAAGGATTCCACCAATGAAATTTGCTGCTATAGGGATCAAAACGGTCGTCTTGCCAAATGTGGAACTGGGTTGGAAGGATTTTCCTGGATCTTCTCTTATACTCTGCATGCAACCCCAAATATCTATCTGGAGGAGCTGCGCCCTAAATGGTTGGATGAGGCAATCTGCAAGATTCCACCGTCAGAATCTGACGATATATGGCTCAATAGAAGCACCCTGGTTGGATATCAAATGGGTCGGAAGGAAACTGCAATCTAGACACGTACCTTGTGTAGCTCTCCAAACCCTCAAAATGACTTGCGCCCTCACTGGCTGAAATGCACACTCTGCAATGGATACTCCTGAAAAGTACGATAAAATACTTGGATGGTATCTCTGTCCGGAAGAGCTGCACCCTAAATGGTTGGATGAGGCGATATGCAATATTCCACAGTCAGAATAAGATGATAGATGGCTCAATAGAAGCGCCCTGGATGGATCTCAAATGGGTTGGAAGGAAACTGCAATCTGGACATGGATCTCGTGCAGCTCTCCAAACCCTCAAACTGACTTGCGCCCTCATTGGCTGAGTTGTGCACTCTGTAATGGATACTCTTGAAAAGTACAGTGAAATACCTGGATGGTATCTCCGATGGGCTAGGGTGTGTCTCTCAACACCGAAACTGATCAATGGTGGTGGTTTCCTCCAGAAATCCACAAAACAGTAAGGTCGGCTCTCTTCCTCCTCTGGGAACTTTCAACATCAAATCATAATAATGCATAATGAATTAGGTTGCTTTACCCTTCCTTTATAGCTTCCATAAACCCTAATTCATTGTTGACCTTTTCCCTCCAAGTGACTTTTACTTTATTTTATTATTCCCTGATTATATCACTTAATTAATTAATTAACTAACCATTTTGCATGTAAAAAGTGATTTATCCATCC
>JASDQU010712880.1:2692-27341 GCA_032191745.1 Picea mariana
TATATATATGGGTTGTAGAGATAGCTAACAACAATTATGTAAGTTTGTCTAGGGCTTCAAGAAGTAAAACTAAGGAGATCTATGATCTATGTTTCTACTAATGGTTCAAAATAAACTATAATGACTACATTCCAACTTCTCCTTTATGTTGCTATTTTGAAAAAATTACTTTTAGTACAATAATAGATTCTCTAAAATTGAATGCAAAGAAACATAGAATAATTATTTTAGGTGGATGTCAATGTTTACCTAATGTCCCATGCAAATATTATTTTCAACCTCTAGAGCTATCCTATCTCGATTTGATTTTCTTCCCCTTGTTAATGGTGGAGAAGGGCGAAGGTTTTTTTCCAGAACTTTCACAAAAGAGGGGTAGTTGGAACTATCATGGGGCATGATTCCCCCTTCCTATGGTTCTTCTTCTAAATATTCCTCAACATCTCCCATATTCTTCTCTTGAGTGGGGCTAGGAACCCCAAATAAAGGTTCATCCATGTATTATGGGGGGATCATAATTCTTTGATTCCTTTTGATCTTTGTCTTGTAGATCGAGATGAGACTTTAGACTTTCCTATTATTCTTCCTCTTGTTCTTCAAGAATTTCATATATATTGTTGCCAAGGTTAGGAAGACCTAACTTCTCAGGTTGGATTTCCTTAGACTTTTTTTTCTTGTGCCTTGTAGACAAATGTTTAAAAGCATCTCGTTCATTACTATTCCAAGGAGCAGGAGCTTACTTCATAGAAGTCTATGATTCACTTTTACTTGGGTAGTGATTTGAAAAATGGTCATACTCATGGAAAGTGTTACACTTAAAAGGGACATATTCATAGTCCAGGACTTGAATATGACTCCATCCTTCCATATTAAATTGAATCTCTTTTGGGAGGCCCTTTTCCAAGTCCACTTCCACACATATTTTGGCATAGGTGTATATTTCTCATTTAATCTCAACTTGGTCAATGCAGCGATCTAGCTTGTCTCTAATAGTTTTGAGAGCTAGATATTATATCAAAAGGCGATGAGATATTAATTTTGGAGGTTATCAAAATGAAACCTAGAATGAAAGAAGAGAGAAACAAATAAAATATTGGTGAAAATAATGTTTTGTAATTATTATTTGGAGGAATTCAATGGTAATGAATTGAATTCCTTCCAATAATAATGAGTCCACTTCATCGATTTAAGTACCATTAGAGACAAGTCAGTTTGCTTCATTGATCAAGTTGAGATTAAATGAAAAATATACACATGTGCCAGAATATGTGTGGAAGTGGACTTGGAAAAGGGCCTCCCAAAAGAAATTTAGCTTAATATGGAAGGTTGGAGTCATCTTCAAATCCTCGACTATGAACATATCCCTTTTAAGTGTAACATTTTCCATGAGTATGGCCTTTTTGCAAAGATCTTCCAAAGTAAAAGTGAATCATAGAATCCTATGAAGTAGGCTTCTCCTTCCTAGAACAACATGAACAAGACACTTTCAAACCTGTGTCTACAAAGCACAAGAAACAACAATCTAAGGGACTCCAACCTAAGAAGTTAGGTCCACCTAATCTCGGCAACAACATATATGAAATTCTTGAAGAACAAGAGGAAGAAGAATGGGAAATTCCAAGGGCTCATCTCAATCTAGAAGACATAGATAAAAAACAAATCGAAGAATTATGATCCCCCCACGATTGTTCCAACTCCCTCTCTGTTGAGAAAGTTTTGAAAAAAGACCTTCACCCTTCTCCACCATTAACAAGGGGAAGAAAATCAAATTGAGATAGGATAGCTCTAGAGGCTGAAAATAATATTCACATGGGACTTTAGGTCATTGTCTACCTCCTAAAATAATTACGACATGTTTATGTATTTCTCTTTGTAATCAATTTGTGAGAATCCATTATTGTACTAAAAGTAATTTTTTCAAAATGGAAACATAAAGGAGAAATTGGAATGTAGTCTTTATAGTTTACTTTGAATCTTTCATGGACGCAAAAATCTTCTTAGCTTTGTTTCCATAAGCTCTCAATAACCATATTTCCTTAATTTTGTTTATCGAAGTTCTCAACAATCTTATGTAATTGTTGTCAACTTTGTAGCAACTCCTTATTAATACAATTCTCTTTCTATATATTTGATCCCTCTTAATACTTAATCTCTCTAATTTTTGAAATTAAAAATAATAAACATGTTTTAGAAATTATAATATTAAACATTAATGATAATTTTCTAAAAATCCTCATAGTATTGTGTTAATTCACTTTTAATCAAACCTTAGATTATATTTAACTCAATCTCAATTTTTACTTTAAAACATTATATTAAAAAATAATAATAAATAAAATAAAAACATTGTATGTTTTTTTTAAATGTTTTGAGTATTGTTCAAAAATATTTCTAAATAATTCCTTTGGTGAACCTCTTTTATTTTATATTTCAAAGCCTTTGTAATAATTATTAATTTTTTATAATGTAAATGTGTTTATATGGCACGACACATAAATAATAAGAATGTAATTAAATATTCTTTAAATTATCAATTTTATATTTACTGCGATGAAAATTAAAATATCACATTGATGATAATTTGGCTTTTAAAAAATAACTAAATTATAAAACTAAATAAAAATATGATAGTTTAGTGGTTTGGAAAGTAATTAAACTAAAGAATTGAGAAATCAATGATGATTATTCTTAATTTTTTTAATAATTTACTAATTCATAAATTTTATGAATTTAATTTAAGGTTTTTGCACATTTTTAATTAATTTAATTCCAAATTGTGAAGTTCATAAATTATTATTATTATTTATTATTTATTTTTTATAGAAAAAATTCGTAATTTCATTAAGGAAATACAAAATTACATTCGCAGGTATATACTGGCTATAAAGAAATAGCCAAGTATATAGTAACTAAAAAAGGAACTACAAAGAGAAAATTACATTTAACAAGTGCTTGAAGCACAACCCTAGTCATGGGAAAAATAATAGAAATAAAAGAGGTCTAAGAGGGCCTAGATATAGCTAATAAGCTGCTAAACATAGTTATAAACATGCCAAAATAGACTGGGAAAACCCTGCATCTGCAGGAAAATAGTTCAGATGTCGCACGTCCGAAGATGGACCTCAAAGTGTGGGAGCACTGCATGCCCAATAGTGGACCTCAAAGCTCCGACTCAACCTCCATAAAGAAGTAGAAAACCCAACAACCGATATGAAAAGCATCAGATCTCAGGTCCAAAGACCCAACACCTGGCCAACAAACCACTGAGAGAGAGCCTCTAGGGAAACCCCAAATCGGATCAAGAAGAAGACGGAGAGGCGAAGACGAACAAAACGTAGCTATCGTCAGCCAAAACCAGAGAAGAAAGGAATCAGTTAAGGAAGAAACCCTAACCGCCCCAAGAACTAGCGAAAGGAGCTCCAAACAACATATAGTCCACAGGCCCCGCACGCCGACGCACCAGATCAAAACCAAACGAGAACCGAGTATCCTCGAGGTCCAGACCACAAGCAGTGCAAGAAGGTGGCTGACCAGAGTGCACCCAAAATGTCAAGAGGCTGGGGCACCAACGAATAAATGTATCGTTCATCCAGGGGGGCGAAGCCACAATCCATGGGTCGCCAGCAGTAGGGAGGCGCCCACGAAGAAACTCTGCAGGAGGGGTTGCGGCCAGGAAACCCTAGCCGCAGAGCCCCCAACCCGATGAACCCCACCTTGTGAAGCTCATATATTATGACTCTGTTAATTTCAAATTTTTATTTTAAATTTTCAATAATTGATTTAAAAAATATAAATATAAATATCTAATTATAAAATATAAAAAATATAAAATATTATCTAATTCACCAAAATAAAACAAAAAATTATAAACATATTTTCATTTAAAAAATTATTGTTTCAATCTTAAAATTTATAATTAATATAAATTGTAAAAAATAAAATATTATATATTTTGATGTTATATATATATAATTTGAAACCCTCTACTCACCTTAACTTTATATTCCATAAAAAAGAAGAATATATATATCCTCTAAAGGACTATTCATATCACTTTTATGTTCACTTTCCTTCTCATTCTTTCCAATTTTGCTTCCTTCTCAATTAATTCTTTAAGAATATGAGTGCAGGAAAACCACTCCAACTTGTCTATAAAGGAATGAACCTAACGCAAACGGGATCAAAGGCTTCTCACCTAAAGAGTGGACTCCTTGTTGACTTAGTCCACCACAACCCTTGAGTCTCCGAACACCTGGATCTTCCTCAGCTTAAGCATATAAACGTGGAATAACAAAGCTAAGAGAGAAAAAAGCTCTACTTTATTATTAGAACTGAACCCTAGCGCGTACAAGATCGTGAAGAAATGGGAGCTAGAAATTAAAAGAATATTCCCCGCACCACATCGAGGTGGACGACCTTGATTGGCCCCATCAAAGAATCCCCAGGGGATCCCCTCCATTAATTGTGGCATATTGGTTGATCTGATCTTTTTTGGTTTGATAACTGACTTATATTCACCTGAGAGTTTTACTATCAAGCCTTCCACCACTTCACATGGGATAGAGATATCATTAAAAACAACACTATTTCTTGACCACCATAAAAAATAAATATAGAAAAAGGGAATTGAGATGTGTTTCTGAGATTATTTATCCTCCTTTCCAGATCCCCTCTAGGTCCTTCTATCCCAATTTTGAGATCTTTTTTTATTCCCTTCTAGACTTGAACAATGAACGAACATTGAATAAAAATATGCAATTTTGACTCCGAGCAAGATTTGCAAAGTGAGCATCTATTGGGGCCCACCCATCCCCTTGTCAACCCATTATCCCATGTAAACATCTTTTTTTCCATTGCCACCCATAACAGGTTTTTCTTTTTATTTGGGACCTTAGGTGCCTAAATAAAATGCCACCACCATTTGTTCTCCCCATTGAACGTGTCTTCTACCAACACCTGTTATCCCATCTTGTCCGAGTAGATTCTTGATTTCTCATTACCCATCCAGAATAGAGTGATCCAAGTGGATCTTAGTGGCCAACCACCTTTTCAATTGAATCAACATTTCGAGCCTGTGGTTTTGATAAACCACAATATTCACCCTTTTGATGGGGAATGGAATGTAATACTATCTTCATTTGTTAATTATAGACATAATGTAATGATTTCCTAATGGTCTTATGTACATTCCTACAACATAGTGTTAATGCACCAGATTCCATTAGAACTCTGCAGTTAAGCATGCTTAGGCTAGAATAGTATTGGGATGCGTGACCGCCAGGGGAAGTCCTAGTGTTTTACATGCCTATGGAATTTTATAAACATAGATTAATTTGTCCCACATGAATCATGCAAATTGTTCTCCTCTCACTCTCTCATATATAATTGAGGTGAAGGAGGCCCTTTAAGCAGACAATGGAGTGTGATGTAAAGTTTTTTGTGAATGAACCATAGCCAACATCTCTTTCTTTTCAAAGATAAGCTACCCCATTCTGCTAGTTTGTGTTCTATAGTGTTTTTTTGTCTTATTCATTAATAGAAGTTAGATTTCACTATATTTCTATGTTCTTTGCTATATATTTTGTTTTTGTCTTGTTTATTTCTCATCATAATCTGGATCAGTGGTATCAAAGCAGTTTTCTCCTTGTCGTTTCAGAGCAGTCCCCGACGAGATCAAGGTATAGAGAGTTGGTCTCGAGCTAGTCTCGCTTGAGGACAACCACTCTCGCAAGCCCAAATGACCTCTGATGGTGGAAGAAAAGAGAGATGACAAAGCATGATATCCTTTCGAGACATTTCTCGAGGAATCCCTCGTGCAATAGAGGAATGAGATGATGGACAACTTTGCTCAGATCCTTCGAAGACTACTAATGGCAAAAACTGAGGCATCTTCGACAAGCAACCATTTCAGAGGTGTTGCACCCTTCAAGGTACAAGTCAATTTTGATATCCCCTTATTTGATGGCACATGGAAGTCCTATGGTCACTGTCGAAAAAGATCACCTTTGCACTCCTTAAATCCCTTCCTCATGTAAAAGCTTGGTGGGAAGGTAACTGGGAAAGGTACACCAAGGATGAATCTACACCATTCAGGAGAGAACCCACTTGGGTGGCCTTTGTAGATTCCATAAAGGAGGAGTTCTACCCTATCAAAAACTATGATGCCTAGTAGTAACATGAGATTAATGACTCTGCGTTAGCAAAGAGGTTAGATAGTGTCAGAGTACACTAACATATTTCATACCTTGCGCTCAAAGTTGGGTATCAAAGAATCCAAGTGGCACTTGGTTTTGAACCACCACAATGGTCTTCACAGGTACATCCAAACATAGATGGATTTCTTGGAAATCTCCTCATTGGGAGTTACTTATCGATATGTAATCAAAATCGAGCAGAAATTCAAGCAGCAGAGTAAGAAGGAGTTCGGGTTTGAAAATAAGCCATAATAGAAGCATGGCAAAGACAACCCTAAATCACAAGATGAAGGACAGGTCAAAAAGGAAGGTCAACCTCAAGAGATTCAGTCCAAGATGCAAGCAAAGAAGGGTAACAGGTAGTTTAAGAAAGACACCAGAAAGTGGTGTGAGTTCCACAAAATCCCCTAACACAACACCAATGAATGTTGCTCGAAACAATCATTGGTGGTCGAGATCAAAGAAAATGAATCAGAACCCGACTCGGACTTTGATTCAAATCACAATAAATGGAAATAGATCATCGATGCAGAACCCACTACTACCATCGTGACCACAACAATAAAACCAAAAGAACTATAGGAGCTTGAGGATGAGGAGCACCTCTTCCACTCACAAATGTGGGTAAAGGGGACCCCACTGCATTTCATTGTTGATAGTGGGAGTCAGAAGAACCTGATCTCAACCGAGGCTATCAAGATATTGAAGCTACAAATGATGCCACACCCCCAACCATACACCATTGGATGGCTGGGTCAGGGATGAGACATTTGTTTTAGCCAACAGTGTCGCCTATCCTATGGCATCAATCCCTTCAAGGATGAGGTAGTGTGTGATGTTGCCCCACTTGAAGTTTGTGATGTTATTTTAGAACAACCATATATGTGGAAATATCATGCTATCTATGAGTCTAGGCCCCATAGTGTCATTTTTACTTTGGGAGGTCAGCCCTAGAGGGTACCAGAGGTAGCTTTGACTACTGCCACTTTATTAATCTCTAAAAAACAATGTTGTGAAGTAATCTCTCAGTCCACAAAGTTTTCTCTCTTCATGATCCAGTCATATGATGAACATGAGGTCACTGCGGCCACTACAACCTCGGCCTAAGACGTTTCTATCTAGCAAAAGAAGGTCAACGAGATTGTAGAGGAGCACAAAGAGAATGAGAGTCTTACACATATTTAGCATATCTCTATTGGTCATGACTCGTTTCAGGTATGCTTGGGGTTCCAAAAATTACCCCCCATTGATAGATCTCTTCTTGATGCATATTCACCAATAGAGTCCTCCCACACTCAAACCAAGGTAGATCATGCAACCAGATCTGTTGAACATATCCAACACCTCCAATAGGTTCATGACATCCTTTTATAGACAAAGTACAAGCAAGACATCTACTTCAACAAGGCAAACGACTCACCAAGGTTCAGATTCAATAGAAGTTTCCCCATCTCTAGAGGGAACTTGAAGCAATGGAAACCACTGCTTCCTAAAGGGGGAGGAATGATCCAGGTGGATTTTGGTGGCCAACCACCTTTTCCAATGAATCAACATTTTGAGCCTATGGTTTTGATAAACTATGATATTCACCCTTTTGATGGGGAATGGAATGTAATACCATATTCATTTGTTAATTACATACATCATGTAATGATTTCTTAGTGGTCTTATGTACATGCCTACAACACATCGTTAATGCACTAGATCCAATTAGAACTCTACAATTAAGTGCAGTCGAGGATAGAGTAGTACTAGTATGGGCGACCGCCCAGGAAGTCCTAGTGTTTTACATGCCTATGGCATTTTATAAACTTAGATTAATTTATCCCACGTGCATCATGGGAATAGTTCTCCTCTCACTTTCTCATATATAATTGAGGCAAAGGAGACCCTTTAACCAGGCAATGCAAAGCTTGATGCGAATGAAGCATAACCAACATCTCTTTCTTTTCAGAGATAAGCTACCCAATTCTAGAAGTTTGTGTTCTACAATGTTTTTCTGTCTTATTCATTAATAGAAGTTGGGTTTCACTGTATTTTTGTGTTCTCTACTATATATTTTGTTTTTGTCTCATCTCATTCTCAGCATAATCTGGATCATATGAAGTCCTCCTCATCCTCTTGAAGAGAGATGAAATTATATTTTAAAAGGTTTAAGAAACCTTCGCATAACTCTGTTTCCTCTCCTTCCAATTCTAATATAGTTGTCGACTTCCATATAGTTCTTCCTATTCAATTTGAATCACCTATCGTTGCATCCTTTAAGGAATAAATACCACAATTGTGAATATCAGAAACCATGTCTTTAGGTAGTTTGTAACCTTCCTTACCCATAGGTTTTCTCCTATCCTTATTTGGTTTTCATTCCCTGTGTTCTAGACTAGTCGGTTCCTAATTAAAGGAAAATCCTCAACCATTACCTTCCAACAAATCCAGTTGTTGTGCACAAACTTCCTAGGTGATCTTATCCATTCCAAAATGGATGAGTCTGGGATGTATTTAAATACTAATAATTTGCCCCATAAGATATCTTTGTGGATCAACCTCTACATGATTTTGGAAGCAAGGGTTTTGAAAAACCAAAACAAGTTTTTTATGCCCCATCCCCCCAATTCTTTAGGCATCGCAAGCTTCAACCAGTTTACCAGGGGAATCCCACCTTTTTCATTGTTTCCTGACCATGGGAAATGAAAACAAAGCTTCCTGATTTTGGTGATGATACCCTTTGGAATTTTGTCTATAGCCACCCAATATATTGGAATATTGCTCAACACATAATTCAAAATAGTTAATCGCCCTCCCCTTGAGAGCCAACGATGAACCCAATAAGAGATTTTCACCTGCATTTTCTTATATAACCATATCCGATCTGTAAATAAATAATCATTTGTTTTGATCACAAAACCTGGATACTTCAATCCTTCATCTAATTTTATCTTTTTGAATGGAAATAAGACCTCTAGAGCACCCGTTGCTTGCTCCTGCAAACCCTGAACAAACAAGATAGAATTTGACGTGTTGAATTGCATTCCTATAGAAATCCAAAAGAGATCCAAAATTTTCTTCATAGCTTGAAATTCTGAGATTGACCTTGCTTTTTCTATCTCACCAAAATATGGCACCTTTGTCTCTACCTGGTCCTTTATTTCCCAAATGGAATTAATCATTCTTCGGAAGCTAGCGAATTTGTGAAATAATTTTGTATTATTATCCCCTTTGCGAATCCAAAAAGATCTTCTTTTTTCCACGATTTGGATTCATCTACAACCAAAAACTCTTGTTTATTCTTCAAAAGTGATTGTAGCATGGTTTCTTCTTATTCCAACCAATAACTTGCTTCTCTTTCTATAAGGAGGACCCTGATCTTTGATTCCACCTCCCTTATCAATGTTGATTGTTTTAGCTTATAATCATTGGCCTGAGAAATTATTGCTTGTTTAATTCTTGAGATGTTGTCAGCAAATTGTTGCATGAGAGAGGTTCCCAAATCCTGATCCATATGACACCAGTTCTCTTCAACCAACTTTTAATAATCTTCCCCCTTTAGCCAATCCTGATTAAACTTCATTGGATACGGTGACCTTTTCCTTGAATTTGACACTTCCAAAATTATCGACAAGTGGTTAGATATTCACCCAATCTCAACACGATATTTAAAGGACCATTGTTTTTCGACAATACTCTCTGAAATTAGAAATCTATCGAGCCTTTTGGAAATCATGCCAGACCCTTTTCTCCCATTACACTAGGTTTGAGTTAATTTTGGGGGAGCCAAATTGAAAATGTGGCGATTCTCCATCCAATGGGAAAAAAATCCTCCAGGGGATCTTGACAAGGATTCACTCCCCATACTTCATTCAAAGAGATAGTAAAATTTAAATCTCCCCCCAAAATGATATCTTCATAATTCAAAACACCAGACTCATTGAGTCACTCCCAGAAGGGACAACGATTAGAATAGGGACCATAAATGTTATTTAACTTAAAAGAAGAATTGATCAACCTGTCACTTAATTGAATTACAATCAATTTTTCGTCACCTTTAATAGAGGGCTCCACGTCGTAATGAGACCCCCAGAAAGACCTTCTACATCTAATGAGTAGAACGGCCACCTTGGAAGCCAAGAAATGAGCATTTTCATCGCCTGGACTCCAATACACATCGTCTCTTGTATCATCAGAATGTCTAGTTTTACGACTTGACATAGCTGCTTGAGGGATAATATTTTAGGAACACCCCCCACTCCCTAGGAATTAAAGGAGATCACAATCATTTGTGACCTCTCTCTTGGGATTTCCCTGCTCTAAGGGCCTAAACTATTGTAGATTGTTTCCCACTGCAAATATCTTTGACTGCTTGGATCTGAGCCAAAGAAATTAAAGATTTTCTCTCAACTTGTAATCGAGTTCCTTTGTCCAAAGCCAGACCTCCAAACACCTCTCCACCCAGACCCTTATTTTTCTTAGACCATAATGGATAGTTTGTTTTCACGATGGATTTAGAACTTGGACTCGACGAAGATGAGGCAGACTGATCAAAATCCTTATAAAGTTCCAAAGAAAAATCAAGAGTTTCCCCTCGGGAAACCAAAGCTTGAGGTGGTGAATAATCTCCACAAGGCCCATCAATAGGATAAGAAACCTAGGAAAGGGGCTTACAAGGGATACAATGTGAAGGAGAATTAGGAGGAACATCACGTGAACACAAGCCTTGTACCTTAGGAATATTTGAAGATGCATCATCAAAATTAGGTTGAACCGATACAAAAGGACTAGGATTCTTACTAGGATTTCTACAACAAGGGTCCTTGTGGAAACTACCACCCGGAGAGATGATCCTTGCAATATTTGAACCGCTCCATTCCTTACCTTCCTCTTTTACCACCTTTTCTATTTTGGAGATCACCTCGCCTTGTTTATGCTACCAAACCTTAGTAAACAAAGGGAAATGAGTTGGGTTCCTGTTGCATTGCACTTGTAAATTCCCTACAACATGACAACCACAACACCGAAATAATCCAACAATCCATCTCACAAATCCACCTCAATTTTCATCCAAGCCCAGCGCCTATCAGTCTTAGACTACCAACCCGGTTCAAAACCAATGAATTTGCCGATCCTATTCCCTATAACAACCAAAACTTCTTTGTGCCAGAATGCCAACGACAAATTTGGCAGAATAACCCACACTTTTGAAGGAGAGTGGACGACTCAAGTATGGTCGAAAGAGATCAACCATTCCTTCAGGACCAACCCTAATGAACCCCATCCCCAGGCACAACTAAACACCTCCATCATATCTTCAAGCCAGTTGAAAATAAAGAAAAACCATCCCCTCACTAAGGTGTAAAAAACAAGGCAATACCCTAACACTCCAACCCAATTTTCTTCCATCCAAAGTTTCAGAGATGCGAGGGTGATTGTGTTGTTGCAAAACCCACTCAAAACTATCCTTCCTAACAAGTTTTGGATATCCCCTATCACCATGTTATCACCCACCACCATCCCTTTTCTCTCCCTCCTCACGTTCCTTTCCTCGGTGTTCTTCTTTTAGGACTGCTCTTCTAAGTTTCCTGACTCTCCAGACCTCCTTTGTTCACCACCTACAACGACGATGAAATTGCATGTACTAGGGACAAAATGTGGCTCATATGGGAACTCTTTGTGCTATTTTTCCTCACACATAAGTGTGATCCTAACCCCTTTGTGGACATCGAGCTCCTCCCACCTACTAGGAACAAGTGAGCCCTTTTTGGGAAGCACAACCTCAAGATCACCCTAATAAAGAGGATCCAATGATCCAAGGACCAAGATGTCATCGACCCTTTTTAAAACCTACGATCATGATGTAGTCATCGTCTGATGGGAAGATATCGCATGTGCTATGGACCTCTGCTCTGTAATCCAATATGTCATCTCCCATTACTGCCCACTTGGTCTGACCTTAACACCATTAAACTTTTGGAAGCCTTCCACTTGGCCTCCAAACGATAAGGACCTAATCTGTCTGTGCCTAGGCCCTCTAAATCGGGAAAAGGGGCTTTCTACTGTGGCCTCCTTCTCACGATTATCTCCTCAGTCTCTACCTTGATTCTCTTCATAACCTTGAACCCACTCAATGTTGAAAACTAAGAAGGATATGTCTCGAGCGCCGAGCCACCATTGCACATCCTGCTAGGGTTTCCAGAATGATCACCCAACTCTAGACTTATCTATTGTTGCATGTGAAATAGTTAATCCAGTAGATAAAAGTTCATTCAATCCAAATGTAGTGGTATCTATAACATACTCTTGTATAGTACACAAGATCAATAATAAACTTTGTTATTTCAATTTCTCTTTAATTCATTTTCCTTTCAATAGTTTGGAAAGTAAGAATATTAAATAATTAATTTAATCAAATATAAAATACAGTCTACACCATTTTCAAATTTGACTTATAAAATATGCCTAAATAGAGTGTACTCAGCTGAACAAACACTAAATAATAGTTAATACAAACCTTTCATATGTATCTTTCCATACACTAAATCATAATTGATGTAAACCTTATATCTATCTATCTATCTATCTATCTATCTATCTATCTATCTATCTATATGAGCGTTATGGCTGTCTGCCTCTTAGAACAAGGTTGCATGGCAACGAAGTCCCTGCCAGGTTGGGATGGGAGTAAATGAGACCTAGTACAAACATGTGGCTATAAAGTTGAAATACATTGAAATACTTTTATATACAGGAAATATGTACTTTTGTAATGGATCGCGGGTTGTCGGGCTAGCGATATACAAAAAGAATCGACAATTCTACGATACAGAAATTGGGCCTCTGATGTTCTCTGCGATATAGAAATTGAGGAGTGGAGTTGCGGACTATATAAATTCATCACAAATAAAAAAGTTATACATACGAAATATGTACTTGTATAAAGTAGATACTTAGTTTTATACATACGAAATTTCTACTTTTATAAAGTATGGGGAAGAGATTTTATAGAGGATGCAGGGAGCCCTAATTAATTACTTAGCCATTTTTTGGATCGCGGGTTCTCGGGCTGGCGGGTTCAAAATTGGGCCTCTGATGTTCCATGGCCTACAAATAGCACCGACAGTTCCACGATATACAAAATGACAGGTGGAGTTTATTTTTCTTTAAAACTAAGGCTTTTCTTGGACAAAAAGATATAGCATTGCCGAATTAGTTTTCTTTGCACACGTTTTATAGAGCATGTGGGGAGCATCCATTCCATACTTCGCTAGTTTTTGGATCGCGGGTTCTCGAGATGGTGGTTTCAAAAATGGGTCTCTATTGTTCTATTCCCTACAAACAACATCGAGAGTTCTGCGATATAGAAATTGACAAGCGGTGTTGCATGTCTGTTACATATCTCTAGAAATTACATCAACATCGTTGAAGACAAAAAAATTAGCATACAATAGGAGACAAGAAATGTAACATATCCGAATTAGTTTTATTTGGAACAAACAAGAAAGGTTCCCAGAAACCCAAAATTTAGTATGCAATAAGGGCATTGTCAAATCAGTTTTCTTTATAATTTATCAAAAATTAATAATGTCTGTTACATGTTTCTAGAAATTGGCAGGTTGAAAATTGAGTCTCTGATGTTCTATGGACTACAAATAGCACCGACAGTTCCGCGATGTACAAAATGATAGGCGGAGTTGCAGACTAAAGAAATTTACAAAAAAATAATGTATTTTATACAATAGAATAGTAATAATGTTTTCCAGAATTAGCTTGCTTTAAAGATAAGGCTTTTCTTGGACAAAAAATATATAGCATTGTCGAATTAGTTTTCTTTGTACACATTTTATAGAGCATGCAGGGAGCGATCATTCCATACTTTCCCAGTTTTTGGATCACGGGTTCTCAGGCTGCTGGTTTCAAAAATGGGTCTTTGTTGTTCCATGCCCTACAAAAATCATCGAGAGTTCCACAATATACAAATTGAGAAGCGGCGTTGCGAACTATACAAACTTATTATAAAATAAATAATGTCTGTTACATATCTCTGGAAATTACATCAACATTTAAAACATCAACGTCATTGAAACAAAAAACTTAGCATACAATAGGAGGCAAGAAATGTAGCATATCCGAATTAGTTTTATTTGGAACAAACAAGAAAGGTTCCTGGAAACCCAAAATTTAGAATACAATAAGGGCATTGTCGAATGAGTTTTCTTTGGAATTTATCGAAAATTAATAATGTATGTTACATGTTTCTAGAAATTTAAATGTGTTTGTCATATAGACTGGGATTGGGGCTCCTGCAAACCATAAAAAGAAATAAGTCCAAGAATTAGGAACGTTGAAAGAAGTGCGTGATGGTAGAGAGGAAGACCTGAAAAGAAAAAAATTGGAAGTTAAGAGTGTTTGGTTACAGTTTTCTATTGAAAGAGGACATAAGTGGATTGATAAAGAAGAGAAGATGACAGCATAGACTTAAACTGGATTGATAAACAAAACAAGATGGCAGTATAAACTTACTATGAAGCCGATGCGGTTTTTTTGCTATCGTCGATGGGCATTGTAGTCCTGTTGACGGGTTGTTGCCCTTCCTGGACGAGGTCGTCCATTCTCTCTTGGAACCATTCTTCGATGTAGCTTTTCATGGGGGCTGTGTTGGTTTCATCCTGGATTTCTATGTCATAAAGGTCATTTTCTAATTTACTTAGATCCATTGAAATACTATGCAAAGTCTGTTCAATTTCTTCATTGTGTGAGGCATAGTCCAGTACCCAACGCTCGTGCTCATCTAGAGGATGTTCAAGTATGTTGTAAAACTTTTTGAAAGACAACCCCTTTCAAATATCAACTTGTTCCTTGAAGGATTCTTTGGTGACTGACAAGGATTTTAGAATTAAGTTAGGATCTCGAACCTCGTTGGTAGTTCTGGCTAAGTCCAGCTGGAACAGGCTTGTGAATAAATCTTCCTTTTCTGATATGACTTGTTTACATGACTTGACAATGAATTGCAGGTTGTCAACTTTCTTTTGCCAGGATGCTTTTACTTTTTTGGTGTGCTTTAGCGAGGGGAGTTTCTCCTGTCTTCTTTTCAGTTCCGATGTGTTGTCGACATATTTGGCAAAAAGGGTCAGTACCTTATCATAGAAAAGATGTTCATTTTTTAAATTCGTCTCCAATTGTTCTAGTAAATCATTGGCCTTCTTTCCGAAGGAAACTAAATTTTGCGATGTTTCCCAGGATTCAGTAACTACCTGCATTCTTTTGTTGATGTTATTCTCTACAAAGGATCTAGAGAATGCAAGGAGGGTAGAGGATACTTTCATCTTCACTGCAATAGTAGCAGGCATGATTTTTGACAAAGGACTGGCAAATTCTGGAGTTGCAAGGAAATCCTGCTCAAATTTGTTGAGGCATTGTTTCATATTGGCATTTTCTGTCTCAATTCCTCCAATGGAATCACGAAGAATGTCATCGATTCCCTAGTGAAATTGGCATATTTGGGACGACGAAATTTCGCTAAAGTTAATCTCTGCGCGAGATTTTCCTTTCATGTTTGTTACATATCTCTTTTCAATGACCAGACTTTTAGATTGGCTGTCAAAAATAGCGCTCTGGATTACGAAGGATTCATCTATGTCAAAAAATTTGGTGTCCGATATTTCCACCGCAGACGACCCAATTTTCTGCATGTGATCAGCTTAAATTTCAAGTTCCAGTTTTCCACTTTCAATTTGGGGTTCCTCCGCCTGCCCTGCATTGTTTTTTCTCTTCTTCGTCAGTGGAATTTTGTGAGAACTATCAATATTTATGCGAGGGTTCTTATCTCCTCCTCCGTTCGAAGATTTCTGGGTTGTTTTCTTACTGGGGTGGATCGTCGAAGCGATGCTCCGTGATGTCGTGCTCTTGGGAGTGTTGGTGGGGGAATAGGTACTCTTCTCATTGGATACTTTTCCATGTTGTCTGTACAATTCAGTGGTGCTTTGCAATCTCTTTGCGTCGCAATCGACAGAAGCAAGATTGTTATCGACACTGTTCCTGTCTTGGGTCAGGTGTGTATGGATAAAAGAGGTGTTAAATCCAACACCCAGTAAATGTTCTCGAAAAATTCCATTAGGGTCGAACCCTTTTAGCCTTTCAAAGTACGTTAGGCTCAACTTATTGAAATGGGTGGAAAACTCGTCAATCTTGTTGATGTTTCTGCACATGAAGTCTCTGACTTTCCAGGGCAGAGGAATGAACTGTTTTTTTTTCTTGTCATGGAAAAAATGCAACCAGTGGTTGTGTTGCCTTGCTATTTCTGCAACAAACATCTTGTTCGTGATGTGGCATGGAAGGAAGGAAGGATTTTCCTTAGAGCCAAAGACCATGAGGACACTGTGATTTTCCTCTTGCTCAAGTGTGGCCTTCCTGTTCAAAAACTTGGTTGCCTAGCCAGACATCCGCGGAGCATCCTTGCCTAACAATAAATCTTTGAAAATTGAGACAAAGCCATTAAAAACTTCATAAAAACAATGGGAGGCCTTGTGTGTCCTTAGGGCCTCGTGCTAGAATGTTATTGGGTCGAATCCACATTTTATTTTATTGGAAAGAGAAAGTTTTGGAAACGAACAACAATACACAATTGCGAAAATAAAGTAGGATGACATATAAAATTTGTTCGATTCTTTGTATCATAACAATTGGGAGAAGAGCTCAATCGAAATTAGCTTCCCCCAATAAAAAATGTATTGTTCCTTGACTGTGAAATACAAAATATAAATAATTATATGGGAAATGCTTGATGTGGATGCTTGTACCGTTATTCTTGTAACCAACCAAGCAATCTCCTGGAATGGATTTATAAAGGAACTTACCTGTAGCCTTGTAATATCTTCAGGAACCGTTGTCGGGTCTTTGAGGAAGTCCGCTAAGATGTCCAGCCCTTTATGATGTTTTTATAGAAACTGTTTGCAGTCTTGTCCCCAGAACGTCAATGTCGGGTTCGACAATTTTAACATCTCGCGAAAGAGTCGAGGCGACAAAGAAACAGGAGAATGGTCGCGCAGTGGAATAATTCTTTGGCCTAGAATATATTTTTCGGTGCACCAAGAGACCACCTCCTTAGAGTAAAAAACCTCAAGAATGTAGCCTGCATGAGCGATTCCAGAGGTCCAAATCACTTCGTTTTGGGTGGAATGGGATGAATAGTAAAAGTATGCCCTGGACCACTGAAATCTCTGGTCCTCTTGTGCGAACATATTTACTATATCTCCAAAAAACTGTTGTCGACCTGGTGCCATAAGTCTACAAGAACGTTTATTTGTTCCAGCCGATGAATGAAATGAAAAGTTGGAAGGGATAATATAACCCTGCATAAATTTTGGTCAAAAGCATGTGAATGGGAGATGTCCTCGAGACTTTCGTTGATTAATGACAATTTGGACGGTTGTTGCATGATGCGTTGTTAACATTAAACAATACTAATTGCATACATAGAAATGCCAACACATTGGATATTGCAATGAGAGATTACACATTGTAGATTTCTTGAGCGGCCCAACACGAGGACGCGTGTTGGAGATGAACAATCGGAAGGGACAAAATAACTCTCTGCACATCTTGGTTTAATGCATAATAATGGGAGATCTCCTCGAGGTTTTCGTCCATTAATGACAATGTTGACGGTTCCTGCATGGTCAGCTGTTAGCATGAAAGGTTTCTAATCTCATAGTAAGAAAGTACGGAGGTCGCGGGTAGGGGAAAAAAGACAGCTACAAAATAGGGTTGCAACGTACAAGCGTTGAGGGTGAGGGTGCGAGGTTCAAATTGTATGTCTCAGAACTTTTTGAGTGTAATACGCGTAACAACGAAGAGGATATGGTAGGACAACCGTAAGCATAGGAAGTTAGTGGGGATGGAAGGCACCGAGAGATACTTTGAAACATTTGTGAGCAGTGGTAAAGTGACCGCACTGGGATTGTAGATTTCGTGAACCCGACAACAGGAGAATCCAAAATAGGGTGAGAAGGTGTCTGCAAAGGAGGCGAGGCCCGAACCTTCTAATTGTATTGCTCTGAACATTTGAATGCATAATCTGTAACACGGAAGAGTGGGCGATGTTGGAATCCAGTAGTCAATTTGTATATTGCGGAGATTTCAATCAAACTGTTTCATACCTCTGTCTCTAGTTGTCAGTACTAAGAGCTAATTTAGTATTCAAAATATTTTTTTAGAAACTGTTAGATAGTTCATAGGGACTAGCATCCTCAAACAATGACAATCTCCACCCTGCCAGTCCTGCATTATGTGTGTCAATTTGTATATCGTGGAACTGCAAGCGCTGTTTGGAGGACACGAAACAATGGAAGTGCAATGTTGAGTCAGCCACTCCGTAGGTTTGCTTGTCAATTTGTATATCGCGGAACTGCGGGTTCTATTTGTAGGCCACAGAACAATGGAGGTCCAAGTCTGATCCCACCCGCCCGAGAACCTGCGATCCAAAATGTTGCTAGATATCGAATGAGGAATTTGTACATGCTCTATAAAATATCATGGGAATTAGTACATGATCTATAAGATATCATGTCCATACTTTATAGTCCCATAATACACGGGAAGAAAAAAAAGGGAAAAAGAACATAGTGGTTAGCAGTGGAATTGTAGATCACGAAAATTTAGAGTGAAATATGTATATAACGAAGAAACATATCGTAAGCATCGAAAGCAACAACGGTCGTTCAAATTCATTGTCTGATTATATAGATGGACATAAACATATGTCAACCCGCCAACGCTAGAGTTGCATATTTTGTGAACTGGGAAATAGGAGGATCCAAATCAGGCTGAGAAAGTGTCTGCAAAGGAGGCAAGGCCCAGACCTTCTAATTGTATCTCTCCGAACATTGGAATGCATAATCTATGACATGGAAGAACAGACAATGTCAGAATTCGATAGTCAATTTGTATATTGGGGAGAGTGCAATCCCAACTGATTCGTACCTCTGTGTCTAGTTGTCACTACTAAGATCTATTTTAATATTCAAAATAAGTTTTTAGATACTGTTATACAGGGAAAAAATAAAAACTAAAATAATTTTTTAGATACTGTTAGATACTTCATAGGGATTAACATTCGTAAACAATGGCAATCTCCACCCCGCTAGTCCTGCACTCCGTGTGTCAATTTATATATTGTGGGACTTGAAGCGTTGTTTGGAGGACACATAACAATAGAAGTGCAATGTTAATTTAGCCAGTTCACAGGTGCACTTGTCAATTTGTATATCACGGAACTCGGGGTGCTATTTGTAAGGCACAGAACAATGGAGGCCCAATTTTGAGCCTGCTCGCCTGACTGAGAACCCGCGATCCAAAATGTTGCTAGGTATGGAATGCGGAATTTGTACATGTTCTATAAAATATTATGTCCATATTTATAGTCCCATAATACATAGGAAGAAAATAAGGAAAAAAGGATGGAGAAGTTCGTAGTGGAATTCTAGATAATACATGGGAAGAAGAGAAGGGAAAAAGAACCAAGTATCTCGCAGAAGAACATCTAGTGTTTGCTTATTAATGAAAATGCTTGTGAATCCTTGCTGAGTTCTCACCAGTTAACGCATTAAGTGTAGATCATAGAAGTATCTTTCGTACCACTGTGTCCACATGCCACTAGTAAGAGCATTGCTGAAGTATATCGGGAAGGACGCGAAGTTGTTGGGGATGGAAAGAAGCAATAGATAATTTGAACAAACTTAATGTATACAAGGAACCTGCGGTGGAATTGTAGATCACAGATGTTTTGAGTGCAAGATGTATATAGCAAAACGATAAGAAGCTTGTTTTGCAAGCACCATCCTCGCAGCAGCGGGCATAAAATTGGCTAAGTATGAAAAGGAAAAACGATCGGTCGGATCCATCGTGCGAGGATATAGATGGAGATGTTAAGGGATGAATTGTAGATCACATAAGTATCTTTCGTACCAATGTGTCCACTTGTCACTAGTAAGACCATTGTTGATGTATGTCAGGAAGGACGCGAAGTTGCTAGGGATGCAAATCAACAACAGATGCTTTGAACGAAGTTAATGTATACGAGGAACCCACGGTAGAATTGTAGATCACATATGTTTTCAGTGCAAGATGTATATAGCCGAATGATAAGCAGCTGGCCTCGCAAGCGCCGGCCCCGTAATGACGGGCATAAAATTGGCTAAGTATGGAATGGAACATCAGTCGGTAGGATCCGTATTGCGAGGATATAGATGGATATGAAGACATGTCAACCCATTGTACATAGAAAGACGACTAATTATAAAACCAAAAATCCATAATGGATGGGAAAAGAGATAAGTATCTGAGAGTTGAGAAAACCTTTTTTTTTCCGTTTATTAATGGAAATGTTTTCGAATCTCTATTGGCTTCTCACTAGTAAAAGCATTAAGTGCACATCATTGAAGTTCTTTGCCTCCAACATGTATATGACGAAACAGGGCACATAGGTGCTGGATACCACGAACCCGAGGCCTGGTGTCCAGATAACTAGCTAAGTATTGGCCAAGACAAAGTTTTGATATCTATTTCAATCGTATTCATACTAGTATCTATCAATGGAGAAAGTTTTCGTATTTATCTAAATCGTATTCATACTAATATATATTAATGGATTGTTTCTGTTTCAAATGCAAATGATCTCCCAATTTGCAAGATGCTCTTCGGCTTGCAAATTTCGTTGAAACCAGGAAAAGTTTGACTGCAAGATGTACATAGCACAACAAGAAACTTGAATTTGCATTGTGGTCTCAACGAGATAAATTCCTTATCATCTATTCATCTTGTATTCATTGCAATGACATCAGCAAATGACGGCTCTCCATAAACATCAATATCTAAATTAAATTAAAGGCAATCAAAATTTGTTGTGACTTTAAGTAATTAAAGCATAAATTGCAAACTATGGAAGTTCCTAGGCTGCAAGATGTATACGAAGGAACAATGGACATATTTGTTTAATACCGCAAACCCAAAGATAACTGCCTAAGCTTTGTTGAAGAGGAAGTTTTTTGTATTTTTTCCAACAGTATTGATATTAGTATATATGCACGGATATTATCAAATAGAACAAGGTGCAATATATCCAACATACTTCATAGGAACATTGCGTCAACAATTCAACTGCCTTGTTGTAACTCATGAATTTATTCTATTTACGAAACCCGAAGAATGGAAGTAGAACGGGTCCTCCAATTTCTTTTTTTAAATACAGAGTCGACGCCACATAAGTATGGCCTATGAAAAAGTATTTTTAAATGTAAAATGTAAAGAAAGAACTGATCATGTTTTATTTAAATTGAAGTAGTGAGCAGCAGAAACAAAAGCTTGTCCTTCATGTTTAACGACACAGGGGAAGAAGGTACAAAATACAATTAGAACAAATACCAGAAATTGGAGAATACTATTAATAAATAAACCAAAATTATTCTATATTAAAATAAGATGTGTTACAAAATACAGCTAAGGCTATTTGCGACAACGATGAGATTTCACCTGCCATCGACCAATTAAAAATATGTACATTGATGAAGCTTCTTCACACTTTTCTTGACGTTCAAACTCTTTATTCGTAAAAAACGAGTTGAATATCAATTTTGGGTTTTGTACTTAATTGGTGCTGCGAAGTACATCTATCCCAGTTTTTTGAATACCTTGTTTCTTCTAGATATGGCTTGCTTGCAATGGCTGCTTATTCAACATTCCATTCTTTTTCAAGTACTAATTTCCTTCTGCCGTCGAAAAGTTGGGGTTTAAAGTGTTTTCTTTGCAATGTTCCTAAGCATTCACATCCGAGACAACTTATAAATGTGTTTCAGGCTGATTTCAAAGTGAACAGAGTCGTTTTATGTCACAACAATTAAGGTAGGGGAAAAAAATTCAAGTATATAGTGACTGGTATTCTCCCTGTATTCGATCGTTTGTTTGGTTGAGAAGCCTGCCTGAGGATTTGTATGTGGAAATTCTTTTCTTTATTACAGTAAATTGGAAGAAATGTCCAACCCAGATGCAAAATGAAAATTTGTTGAGGTACATAACTTCTTCGGGTATCTGAGGTGTGGCAAGTGCATCAAATGTTGCAGAATGCACCAGCACATGTCTGGAAAGTGTATCAAATGTTGAATATGGCATCAAAATATATCTTTCCTCATAGTGGGGGAGGTATGGCGGCCCATAGAAAGGTCTAGAATGTTCGGAGGTGATGCCAAATATGTGGACTCTACAACTACATCTAGAGGAAACCGAACAAACTTTGATAAAGAACATGGCTTTTTGTCAAGTCAACTACTAGAGCCACATGCATGTCATCAAACTATGAAATAGAAACTCTTGTAGTGATAATATGTTGTTTTATCCACCCATACAGATTCTGTTACCAACCTCAGAGGAAGACAAATACTTGTGTGATATCGACAATTTGATATAGTGGCCAAATCTGTGATGTTGGAAGAAGCTATATACTTAAACAAAGAACTATCTTACAGGTGACCTAAAAATCCATTACAATTCCCAGCAAGAAAACAAAAAATTTCAACAAACAAATCTCCAAGCAGCCTTTTCAACCAACCAAAGCATCAAACACAGGGAGAACACCAATGAGAACATACTTTTTTTTTTTTCATCCTCTCTGAGTTTCTCTTGTATAACATAGTTTTTTTTTACTCAAAGCTCACGTCACATAAAACTAATCTCTCTTATTTCATCTGCCCCTCAATCGCATCTCTAAGTTGTCTTACATGTCCATGTCCATGACCAAGAACATTAGAATGAAGGCACCCTAAAGCACAACTCTTTGATGATAGAGAGAAATGGAAATAAGTATTTAAAAGCAAGGCTGGATGGTCTTCCGTACATTTTGTGTTGATTCATTTTAATGATAGATGTTCTTGATATTTTTAGTTATTAATGCCAATCTTTTTGAATATGTACGTTGAATAGTGACTAGAAACACGTATTAAAATTCCCATATCCGAGTAGATTCTCAAATCTGACATCTAAGATATGCACAATATTAAAGAGGGACATGACGTCAAGGCCTCTGTGGGTCACACGTTCGTGAACTATGTTGAAGCTTTTAAGAAAACTAAAAGTGCACAAGAAAAAAAAATAAAATAAAAAGTATTTTCGCAAATTCAAAATGCAAGCAAAAAGAAATTACCAGATCCCATAATATTCGACTGTCTATTCATTTTAATGGTAGATGTCCTTGAGCTTTCCAGTTATTAAAGCCCATTATTTCGAAATGCAGAATATTAAAGAGGGACATGACGTGAAGGCCTCTGTGGGCGACACGTTCGTGAACTATGCTGAAGCTTTTAAGAAAACTAAAAATGCAAAAAAAACAACTATTTTCGCAAATTCAAAATGCAGGCAAAAAGAAATTACCAGATCCCACAATATTCTTTTGTCTATTCATTTTAATGGGAAATGTCCTCGAAATTTTCAGTTATTAAAGCCCATCATTTCGAAATGCACAGTATTAAAGAGGGACATAACGTCAAGCCCTTTGTGGGCGACACGTTCGTGAACTATGCCGAAGCTTTTAAGAAAACTAAAATTGCAGAAGAAANATTCAAATTCAATGACATTTTTATTATTTGAGTAAAGGGGAAAAAACATCTGACAACCTAGAAGGAAGGTCATATATGATGGACAACTCATTGGTAGAAGCCATAGTGAGAATGCGAATTGAGTATCTAATAACCGTGGAACTATGTTGCGTTTGAGTCTTCAGTTTTCCCTGCCTGTTCAAAATAAAAAACAAGGAAGGGTTGAATATTAGCCTGTCTATTTATTTTAATGGGAAATGTCCTCGAGCTTTCCAGTTATTAAAGCCCATCTTTTCGAACCTGTCTGGTCGGTTCTGACTTTTGAAAGCATATTTAATGTGTATTGGGAAGCGTTGAATGTAGCATGGATGGATCCCTATGTAACAGACGTTACTACTACTTTTTTGTTTTTGTCAATGAGCGTATGTAGAACGTACATAAAGAAAAGTAATTCGAGAATGCTATTTTTTTTACACATGAGCCCTTGAAATTCAAATAGTATGCAAGTCTGATTGTCTATTTGTATATCGCGGTACTGTCCGTGTTATTTGTAGGACATAGAACAACAGTGGCTGAAGTTAGAGCCTGCCACCCCGAGAACCTGCGATCCAAAAAATGCTTACTATTTTTTTGTGTGTTTTTTGTCCACTAGGGTATGTAAAACGACATACGTAAAGTAAACTACTTCGACAATGCTAATTTTTTTGGACATGGCAGCTGGTATCGGAAGCGGGAAGGGGGAAAAAGAAATGGCTTGGATAGAGGAAAGCAGCTGGTGATCGCAGAGATGGACTGATGAGCTTCGATTCAATTCCAGTGTTTATGAAAAGAGGATAAATAGAGAAAGGTGGGGGTTGGACTAGCCATGAGTGTATCAATCACAGGGGT
>JASDQU010712881.1:24781-41461 GCA_032191745.1 Picea mariana
TCAGTTCATGGCGAAACCTCATGAAAGCCATTGGAATGCAGCAAAGGCAATAATCATGTATCTAAACGGTACACTTGATTATGGTATTAAATATACTGATGCATCTGATGTTGAGTTGACAGGTTATTTAGATTCTGATTGCACTGACAATTTGGATGATCGAAGATCAACCACTGGATATGCGCTCAACATTGGATCCGGGGTTGTTTCATGGAGCAGTAAAAAGAAGCCTAATGTATCTTTGTCTTCTACTGAAGCAAAATATAAAGCCTTGTGTGCAACAACTTGTGAAGTTGTTTGGTTAAGAAGACTTCTTCAAGATGTTGGAGAAGAACGAAATGAACCTACGATGATCAGATGTGATAATCAAAGTTCAATCAATATTGCGAAGAATCCAATTTTTCATGCAAGGACAAAGTATGTTGAAGCTCAGTATCATTTTGTTAGAGAAAAGTTGCAGTCAAATGAAATAACTCTTGTGTATTGTAATACTAGTGAAAATGCTGTTGATATTTTCACTAAGCCTCTTGGAAAGATTAAGTTTGAGCTGTTTAGGGAGATGTTAGGTGTATAAGTCAATCCATTCTCCATTAAGGGGGAGACCTGGAAATAATGGAGTAAGTGCCAGTTGTAAGCGCCAGTTGTAAGCACCAGTTATAAGCTTCAGTTGTGAGAGTCATTTGTAGGCGTGTTAAGAGTCAGTTCATAGTTGAGAGTCTAGTTGTCTTTGGTTTGCATGTAACCGAGTCGGTAGAGTCTTTTCCTATATAAGGATGTAATCTGTCTTCATTGAATAATATAGAAGTGAGCATAGCCTCACTGTGTTGTTTGTTTCACATATTTTATCTATTCTGCATGAAGCTAAAAGCACATCTTAACCATTTAATCTAGTTCACTAGTTTCATAATGGTTAATAGTTAGAGAGATATATATGTTTTATTAACCGTTCACAAGATTGAATTTTCATATGAAATAACAAAGCTTGCATTTTGTGCATTATTTTTCAAAAGATTAAAGAAAGTAATTACGATAACTAAAGTTAGTGGTTTAATGGCACGTCTCAAATTATGAACTTGGTTTACTCAAATGCATCTAGTACCCTTCACTTTACATCAAGGGCTAGTTGCCTTGTGAACTTTCCTCCAATCATTTGTTTCTTGCCTACATCACTTTCTTAGCCAACCTTGTTGTGCTTCTCAACAAATTTGACTTGTCCTCGATTTGTGAGTATATTGCACAATGTAGAAGAAATCGTTGTTTGGTTTCTACCTTGTCGTTTTTGCATACTCGATATGACCTTTCCTCCCATTGCTCATCTAGTTATTTCCATATTCCTATTTCACATCTCATTTTTTGTGAGTTGGTTCTTATTTGTGCTATTATATGTTTTTTACACCATGGAATGTTAATCTTCAATTAGTTTTTCACTTTGATCTTCTTCTATTTGTTGAAATCATTTGTGTAGTATTGTTGTTTTATTTTGGTGTGTTTTCTCAATTTTCCATTGTAACATTCTTGAAAATGACTTTTCAATGTTTTTTATCCATTTGACACCTTTCTTCTATATGCCCTCTCTTCAAACATTTTTTCCATTATTGTTTTCATGTTTTCTCCCCCCTTTTTAGCTCATCTTGGTTGATTTAATCGAAACCTGTTGTTGTCCATGGGTGCCATTTTCTCTCTATACACAATCAATTTTCTCAATGTCTCCAATTATGTGAAGTATAGTCATATCTCATCTAGGAGTATCTTACAAGGGTATCGTTTTTAATCTTAAACAACTTGTTATCCAATGCTTTTATATTCATTCTATCCATTTATTTCTAAATATACTTATACCTATGTTTCACATACATAAAGATATATTAACATTACAATTATTAAAAAGAGAGAAAGAAATATTTGCAAGTCCCAAGAATGTATTGTCTTGTAACTATTTTTAAAGTAGAAAGAATTATTTCACCATCACTACAATTTTGTCTATATATACATTCTATCTTAATTTCTCATTAAAATTTAATACAAAATATTTATAGTTTTGGATTATCGTTAAAGTCATCTTCAACTTATTTATTTGTAATTATTATTTTAATGATCACATTCATCCCAACCTCTACACAAAAAGACTTTAAAAAATCTATTATTTAAAAAACTCTATTACTTAAATAATATAGATATTTGTACCATAACTTAGATACGTGGAGGGGCATGGGATGATCGCAGTTTCCTATATGTAGAGCAAGAGTAAAATTTTGGGTGAAAGCGATTGATTCCTAGATAACCATTTGACTCACAAATTTGAAGCTCGATATTCTAATCGAGCTATAGCATGATGTTTTCCCTAATCCATGATACTTAGTCTTGATTGGTGCTGAGAGGTTTGGTCGGTGGTCATTTCTCCATATTAATTTAATTCATTAAATTTAATGGCGTTCAATTCAATTATCCAAAATGACACCCATATGTGTTAATGTGGAGCAATATAGTAAGAGCTTTGGAGCATTGGGTCTAATGATTATGCAAAGCCTTCCACAGAAAACTAGCCAATGAAGGTCCATAATGGGAGAAAGGCTAACTTACTTGAGTTTGGGGGACAATATTTCTGATTATCTAAAACTATAGGTAAAGTCGTCATGCTTGTATTTTGATGGGAAAGCATGGGAAAGCACATGAAAATTAATTTTTGATGGGAAAGAACATGAATATTAATAATTCTAAATTGTTCTCTTCACACAATGTAAATGTTAGAGAAAGTAGCTCTACACTTTGAGTGCCTCAATGTGATGGGAAACTTTCTTACTAATAAAATTAGTATACCTCCTAAGCGAGCGAATGGGAGTGGCGAAGTAATTTCATGAGAGTTTTCTATTAATGTTGTTAATTGGAATCATGAAGATATTGCAATTAAAATGATCATATGTGAGATTGGTTCATTATTTTGATGAAGATCTCTTTTTATAACTATCAAATTGAAAGATTATACTTCTTGAAAAGAGAGTGTAAATTTTAAGAGTCAAAAGCTTGACATATATTATAGGTTAAATTCTATAATTAAATGCATGATCTTTAATATATGAATCTATAAATTTATTTTAAAGATGATAATAAAAATGTTATAATGATGATAATGAAGTTTAAAAATAGAATGTGAATTCATATAGATAAGTGTTATCTTGTTCGTAAAAAAAACCTAAATAATACACAACATTACAAATTCATTTAATCTTAAAAATAAATTATAAATTTTCATTAATACATAAAAATAATAATTAAAATTAATATTTTTTCAAGATTATCTGTAATATCATTTTAATGTGGTGTTTTTAAATAGATTACATAGAACAATGCCTCTAGTCATAAGACACAAAAGAGTTGGAAGTGAAAAGAACAACCTTATGATTAATGGACAACTACCCTTCCTAAGGAAGACATTGAGGTATGTAAAATGAACGATTTTATTTCATCATAAAAGAATTATCATTTCTTCATGAGCAATGAAGGTATACAAAATAAGATTATTTTTAAAATACTTAAAAAATAATTATTATGAATGTTTTTTAATTCAATTGATATATTTTATTATCTTTATAAAAATAAAAAAATATTTAATAAAATTGGCTTTTAAAAAAATATTTATTAAAAACCATACCTTTGCCAAGAAGTTGTGTTTGATGAAAAATGAATGGAATATAGGTAGTCTATGTAAAATCAATTCAACAATTTCATAGAATCCTTATGCTCACATTTCGCAAATAATAGGATGAGGAAATAAATAAAGAGAATTATTATGTTGGTGTAACTATGTTTGATCACATATGGATGGAACATCAATACTTTATGTAAAATCAATTTAACAACTTCATAAAATCCTTATGTACACATTTTCCAAAAAATAGGATGAGAAAATAAATAAAGAGCATTTTTATGTTGTTAGTGAAGTCTATATAGAAATTGCAATCAAATGATCTCAAATCACAACTATTTATCTGTATCAATCAACTTCCAAAATATGAAACAACAGAGAGAAATTTTTTAAGAGACAGTTTGATTGCAATCTCAATACAGACTTCACTAACAACATAACAATGTTCTTTATTTATTTCCTCATCCTATATATTCACCCCTCAATTCACTTAGATATTTCCATTCTTTCGTTAAAACAACACCTTTCTTTACAACCACGACTTCTCACATGGGATGGGCTAAGTGAAAGTATTCCTGAGAATTATACATATGATGCTAGATTTTTAACTTTATTGACGTCTATCAATGCCCATACGATTGATGGGTTTATAAAATTTGTTGAATGGGAAAGTATTTTGATGATGGTTATGCTACTATTGCAGGTGAGAGTGAATGCTTGACAGTTGGAGGTGTTACATGCTTGACAATTGGAGTTGGAGGTGATCATACACAAGGTGGTTTGGTTCTCACAATTTGGTTTGGTTGTCAGGATTTGACCGTTGACCAAACTAATTATACAGATGCTAAAATATCTCTCTCTGTGGCTAGTAACCTACATGATACACCAAAAAAACCACAAACAAAGATTGAAATGATATGAAAACATGCATATGAATGAGTTTCAAATGGTCAAAGCATGAGTATATGCTCAAATAAGAAATCCATGATGAATAGATGTTCAATACAACCAGAAGATCCCATGAGAAACCCTCCTCTGGTACGATTGACCTACGAAGCCTTTGTCCCATTTAAATTGGAATTTTTCTGGATCTTCTCTTTGTATTTGAGATAACTTGGTCACAAGGTCAAGTGTCCTAAAATTCTAATGTTAATTTATATATATATATATATATATATATTAATCACAATATGAATACAAAGAAAATGAACCTATTAAACAACTCAAGCCCATCTAAAAAGGAATAACAACATCAGTATTGATGGTACATAAGTCAAAGAAAACTTAGAGAGACATAAATTTTCTCTTGCAAATGATAAATATTATATCTTTATTCCATCTTCATAAATTTCATCATGCTTTATTCTCAAAGAACAGTAGTAAACAAAAAGATAATCTGGCGCGTACTACTCCCAATATGTGGACTATTATAATTGTGATACCTTAAATAGACATTGGATCCATGAGCGACAAGGTTCACTCAGTGTGCATCTAATAGAGACTACATTTTAAATTTTCCACATCATTTACAAAATCATTGTCCTTTCAACTACATAATTTATTTTTTATGGTTAAGGTGGCTTTCACATTGCATGAACATGAATCCCTTCATAATCAACTTTATATAGCCCATATCTGTGAACATCCCTATATGTGCACATCCCTTGGCTTGTGCTTGACTGTAGACATCCTTGATCAATTTCTTCAGTCATTTTTCCATACCTAATAGTCATTTAAACCAGCTAAGGTCATGCTAGTTCAAAACTTCAAGTTCTCCATCCCTCCAAATAGTTGGAATAGGTGCCTTGAGAATATGAAAAAAAGGCAAAAGACTTGGCCAGTAGGGTTTTTCTTTCCCCTAATCTCATCATCCTTCTAAAAAGAACATTGTGTTTCCAACTATCTATACTTAAAACAACTACAAGCTTAATTTGACCACCATGTTACAAACCTAGAATCAGAATTATTTAAATCACATTTCAAATAATATAAAATTAAGACCTTGTGAAAAAAATATAATCTGCTTATTGTTATTAGTGAATTTTTATGCAAGGTATGAGAGAGTTGTAGCCTTCGAACATATTTGAATGAAAAATGAAATCATAGTTTTCCCATCCAAATTTTTTGGTTGAAAATAAGGGAATTTGGTAACTATAAGGAATATTGGAGGTATATCTAATAAAAGTGTCCTCACAATTGTGGCATAAAATCATCACTGAAGCCCATTTGGGAACTGGTATGGATGCATTATCCCATGCTCGAAATATTGACCTCAACATTCGGATGGTGGTTATACCTGATTGTGTTCCTAGCGAGTTCGAGAGATGGAATAAGATCCAACAATTTTATCGATCGGGTAAGATGGAAGGCCTTGTGGAAGAGCTCATTAACAATATCCATCAAAAACCCAATGTAGCGTCTGTACCCTGCATCGTGGTTGACAATTTCCTCCACTGGGCAGTGTCTCTAGCCATGAAGCTCAACCCGCTATCTGTTTTTTCTGGATGCATAATGTCTCTATGTTTTCCATCTCTTACCATTTAGAAACAGGTGATGATTTCTTTCTTGCAAGAATTCATAATCAAAACTCTCCCTTCAAACCCTTATGTATTGATCTTTTCTATTTTATTAGGAATGTTATAATGACTTGTTCTCCTCGTTGTTATGCATTCCAAGGTCAGGTATGATTGGAATCGATAATTCACAATCTGGGTGTAATATTCATAAAGTTTGTAGATCTTCCATCATTTTTTAAACCAAGTGCAGACTTTGTAAACACGAGAGTTGTTGTTCTTTGTTTAGAAAGAGCCAGAGAAGCAGATTGGGTAGTAGCCAATTCCTTGGAAGCATTAGAAGGTCATTCGGTGGAGGATTTGATGGAGAAATTGAATGTATACTGCGTTGGACCATTGCTCCGTTCGGTGTACCTCGATTGGTCAGACCCTCACAATTCCATTGTCAAGACTAGCTCGCGAGTAAAGATTAACTGGACAAAATTGTTGGACACCAACTTTCTAAGTCGGTAGTATACTTTTTGTTTGGAAGTTTACAACACTTGTGAACCTATATATACCCAAGAGGAGCATGGTGCACCTGAATCAAACTTCCAACTCGATGGTTCAAATAGGGGTGGGGTATGGACGGGAGCTCGTATGAGTTAGGGAAGGTTTTTATCGAAAATACAGTCCAGAATCGAGATGATGAAGATATACCATGGGAGGTGGTAGAAAAAGAGGCGGTCACAACAAAATCAAATCTGACCCTATCTTATCATATTACTGACAACATAGAAATAAGGATATAAAAGGACAAGGATTTGATGGCTGGTTTCTGTAAAGGTGGAAAAAGAGGGTTGTTTCTCAAAATATAGTTTTTTTCCAATACCTATCAACCAGTTGACAGGTTTTCTACAAAACCTATCCCTAAGATATTCCTTTGGCATAATTATATAACGTACACAACAACCCCACCTCTAACATGAATAAAATAGTATTATTTTTATATTTAAAAAAACAAATAAACAATGTATCATGTATTTTACTATTTCCCTTTTAGAGAAAATATTCGTTTTTAAAGCATCCTCTAAGTCAACATAAAGTTAAAATTTCGACTAAATTTAAACTAGCATACTCCCTCAACAGGAAAATGGGAATGCCTAAGTATTTTTTAGATTATTTTTCTTTAAATTAGAAACATTATATACGAATATGATTCCACATTCAAATTTGCTTCATGTTTAGACATTTCATGTTGCAAATTTTTAAGTTAGTCCTTTAATTCGGAGGGCAGTCTAGATTGATGTGGTCATCCTTAAAGAAAATAAAACAATATTGTCAAAATAAACCACTTCTTCCACCTTTTCGACCACCTCGACCCTCTCTTCTGCCTCCATAACCACTTCTTCTAAGATAATCATTTTCTCTTACACCTTGGTTTCAATCTGCTAATTGTGTGTGATATACCATTCACTAGTTAGAATTGTTTCCATTGTGTTGGCATTTCGATGTAGCATTGGTATTGTCTTCACAGATGGTATGTAGTGTGACCAGGATGGATCCGAGCCTCCTAATCATGGGAGAGGAGGCCATATACTAATATCTTAGTGATATTGGCCACCATTGCCACTGCAAACTCTCCCTTGAATTCCCTAAGGTTGGAATTGGACTGAAACCCCCAAAACAAAAATCCTAGCCTGTCTACCATGGTTTTAATACGGTTTTAAATAGTAATTATTAAATTTTCAAAAAATATAGTGGCACTACTATATACCATAGTTACCAATTCAACCATATTGGCTCAAAGAATTCAAAAATTCGATGATACGGTTCAAATCGCGTATTCATATGCCAATTCGAGTTCAATACGAGAATTTTTGGGTTGATTACATATTTCTATATAAAAAATGGCAAACAGTCAAATTGTGAGAGTTTGTTCATCGAGACTGTAAACCATGATGAATATTCCAAAGCATATTCTTTTGACACTATAAACCATGGTGAATATTCCAAAGCATCTGCTTCCAAGATAATTTGAACCAATTGTGCCACAGTCGAGTGTTTTTGTCCAATGGCTACATAGACGCAATACAATTTCTCACTATCAGCCTTTGACTTTGACTTCATTAGTGATCTGGTTCAATATGATATCAATAGCTATAATGGGTTTTCCAGTTTGTCGATCCACGATTATCAATTCTCGTTGACCACAACCTATAGGGTCCAGGCTATCCATCGCTCTTACCCAATTGAAGTCGTGGCCACAAAATCACAATCAACCAGAAAGCACAACAACCCCAAATCTCAATCAACCGGAAAATTCTTCTGGTAAGAATGCTCAATCAATAAACACTAACAAAATCTCAATTGACCCATAAATTCTTTGTTTCAGTTATGCAAAAAGTTGTAGACACAAAAAGCATCCATGACTACAATGCATGTACAATTGGGACGTAAACTTTAGTGGGCTAGGGAGGATCTACATGATGGCTTATTTTATATTCAACATAACCTCGTTTCTTAAAATGTTAAAATGATTTTGAGTTTATTTATCATGTTCCTCATTATTAATATTGTAATGGTAGTTTTATATTCTAAATTTAAAATAAAAATACACTTTAAAGTTTAATTTCATATAGAATTCACGGTTTTACTTTAATTTCATATAGAATTCACAGTTTTTCTAAATGTAGTAGAATATGTTCCCTTGTTTTTGTTTTCAGTGTATTTATTTCAAATTCACAAGTATTAGTATTAATTGTGGGATCATCTTTTACATCCACACATTATATCGATGAGAATATATGGGAAACAATTTTTGAAGGGTCTTGAGGTTTTGAATGTTATGATTATTAATTTAGATTTTCTAAAATTTTGAAAAAATAATATGTTTTATTATTCGTAAGATATATACTCCCTATTTTTTTCCTTATTGAATTTTAGGTAGTCTAATTTTTTCCTTATCGAATCGAATTTGAATTCAAACTTGATAACTATGTTGTATACATGCATGACATAACTTATTTGCCTCTGATTGACTGAATAGGAAGTTTAGACTAGGGTGGGCCCCTTAAAAACTGAAAATATTTGTAGATTGAAAACTGTGGATTGCCAAGGGTTTGAAGTGGCAAAATCGATGAGATCGATAACTGTAACATAGACATAGAAATTGAATTTGTACATTTATTAACATAGGCAGAGAAATTGAATTTATACATTTATTTTTATTTTTTTGTAAATAAAAAGAGATTTTATTACCCTATGCCATCAAAAAGTGACACTTGTCAAAGAGTACGTTGAAACTTGCCACATGTTCTACCATAGGTGTGGAAACCAAAGCAGGTGGTTGGCACTAGGCATAGACTAGAAAGTGACACATGTCTAAAATCGTAATAGCTTTCCACCTGTTCTGCCATATGCATGGAAAACAAAACATGCGGTCGACATTGTTCATTGACCAGCTAGTGCACCAAAGTTTCATGACACCAAAAAACATAATAGCTAAGACAAGAAAATTAACATTAAAAAAACTAGACATGAGGCAAACCCGAGCTCTCTTCCTGGCGGATTGTGAAGGCATATGGATGTCAGCATGTTGGGAAGCATCTCTTTGTAGGCTCGCCTGATAAGGAATCAAACATAATATCCATGTTCTTTCTTATGATGCTTTGGTTGTGAAGTTGCTCGGCCAGGTCCCTCCTCATCTGTGAGCCTGGATGATCTGGGTGGGTCGTGGATATCCAAAGCCAGTTGCATTGGCATGTTTGTATGTAAATACCTACTGGGTGGGTTGTGTCTTTCCTCCTCATTCCATAATTCACCCCATTTGATCTATGGATTTGTCGCGTTTGAGTCGGCGAAGTTCTTGTAGCAATCCGACAACAGAGCAGGAAGTTCCTCCTCTACCATATATCCTGTCATGACCAACTCCCGATAATTCAAGGAGATTTCGATAATTGACTGTGTCATCAATTCTCTGCCAGTATCTTGCAAGTTATGAGGAATCTCCTCCTAGTGACGAGGAATCTCCTCCTCCATTACACATCCTCCATAATTGGGCACTGGAATAGGAGAGTGAAGCTTTGCCTGGGCATCCATGTGTAACACATTATTTTCGTCACCCGTATGACCGTTAATGATGTAAACCTATCCTTTGTCTTTAGAAGAATCAATGGCTTGAATTCTTGAAGAAAGAAGGGAGAAGAACTTTGCTTGAGAGAAGAAGTTGTATTTTCCTTTGTAAAAACCCTATTAAAGAGGATTTCCACAGGTTGCTCTATACACAGGGTGCAGAAATGCCTAATTTTCGTAGGCTGTACTAAAGCTAGACTGTGGAGTTTCCATAAGCTGCACTATAGATATGGTGCAATGACCTTCGTACATGGGAAAAATGAGCGTTTTCTTGATGCTTCTAGAAGGAAAATATTCTATGGTGAGGTGGCCTTTGAATGGTTTAGATCTTACTCGCTTTCATGATTTAGTGGGATCATCCTAACCTCCTCACCTTATCCTCTTTAGCCTATAAAAGAAGAGGAGATCTCATGGAGAAAGTTATCTTGAGCTTGGCTTGGGATTGAGATTTTGTTGGATTGGCTTTGAGCTTTGATTTGTCAAGATAGATTGTGAGTAGCTATCAAATCCATGGTCTCAGAATCCTTGGAGCAAGAAGTGTGTGGGAAGAAAAGAACTGTTGGAAGGAACCTGACAACATCAAGGCATCTAGTTGTATCTTTCTTCCACTTTTACTTAATATAATATAGTGGCATGTTTATTTCCCATAAAATCATTCTCATTTTATTACATGACTCCTTGATCACATGTATAAGCTTTCATTGAGTATACTATTGTTTCTTTCACTTTGGTTGGTTTGTGTCATTGCAGATCCAATATCACAAGAGCACCGAAGCAGAGCGAGGACAACAAAGATATAATGAAGCGATATTCAAAGATATGTCACTCATCTCTTGTTTGATAGTAAATTCGATGATTAAAGCTTAGGGAAAGCACCATGTCCTATCTTGTTGTGTTCTAGATCTAGGTGGATCTAGGGGGATTGATTTGTGTCCAAACTTAACAATTAGCCCAATAACAAAATTGGCGACTCCATTGGGGATTAGATTGTTTTCCTAGTGTGTCTTGCTTTCTTGCTTTGATTGCTTTGGTTCTGTTTTCTGATTCACTAAGAGATCCAACTTGACACTCTGATTGTTAAACCACATTGGAAAAACCTTCTTACTTTTTATTTTTATTTTTTACTTTTATTTCCGCACCCTGCTTCGAGGGACAGTGCGGCGATTTAAGATTTCTGCACCCTACCTTTTTGACACAGTTTGGCGTTTCCGCACTATATTGGTCCTCTGGCCTATGGAAATCATGGATTTCTGCACTGTGTTAGTCTATAGCCCGCAGAAATTGTGAAAATTTTGATTTTTTATGGTTTTTTCCTTACCCATACCTTGGATTTGGTTTTGGGGTGGATTTTTGGGTTTGATTATAGTCTGTTTACAGTTTTCTTGACACCTTTCAATCTTCTTTTATCCATCTTTTCTTTGTTTTGACTTGTTTTTTTTTTAAAGATTTGATCTCTTTCTTTGAGTGCCTTTCAATTACAAAGCATTGTTTTTTCTTTAGAATTGTTTGGTGAAAGAACTTCTTGTTCTTTTATTGAATAATTTGTGTTAAAAGAGAAAATTGTTTGGGTTGCTTTGTTTCATGTCTATTTTCTATTGCTTTTAGCTATCTTTGAAACAAATAGTTTTAATTTTTTTCTTTATATTAGATTGGGGGAATCCTTGCATTTGAAGTAGCAAAATTGCGTGATTCTTGGCATTTTTTGGTCTTAAATTCTGAAAATTTTTCCCCCTCATGGTCGGGGGCGGGGGTCATGAATCATGTATTGGTGTACAGTCTCTTTGTATCATTTCTTGAAGATATTGATATTGATGAGTTTTAAAATTTTGGGACATTGTGCATATGGGAATGATAAATGTTTTCTCCTTCTCGTAGCATATCTTTCATCAAAATGAAAAAATTGCATCTTCATCTCTTTGCATAACTTTTGAGTCGGTCAAAACACCATATTGTCCACTCTATCTTCCTTTTGAGTAACAACAATCTTAAAAATAAAGTGCTTATAAAAATTGATTAGACATTTTTATAGTTTCTGGTAGAAAACCTACATTAGATTAGTTGTAGGGATTTGGAATAGGTGTGAAATATAACTTTCCAAAGCTGCAAACAAAATTAGAATCTTGAGTTAGGGAGTGGTAAAATCCACTTATTGCATTTTTTCCTAGGAAGCCCTTCTCACACAAGGGTCAAACCTGAGGTCGCATTAAGACTGGTAGATTTTCTCACCCTGCTTTGTTGGTCTTGGTGTAGAGATTGCATGTATTATGGGGGTCGCTTGAAGGTATACCCACAATGATGAGTGGAAGCCTTTCGAGTTGATTTCGAGCTAGATACCCTGCCTTTATGTATGGATAGGACTGTCAATTGTTTCCCTAGGCATCACTATAGTAATTGGTAACCTTAGTGGCATATCTCTTTAGGGTCTTTACAACAGGTGACCGTGGAGGGGAAAGTCTTCACGATACCTGGAATCGACGTTAACCAAACTCACTCAGGATCCTTGGAGGGTATACCCACAATTATGTGTGGGAGCTTTCACCAAGGCGTAAGCCTGTTAAGAAGGTAGTCAACGTAACTTTTCCACCCACTCTATCTCATCCCCTTCTTACTTTGTTCCCGCAATGTTGGATTTCATCACCAACTAGTGTTCTCATTGTGAGAAGGTTTTGTTTGCTTGCTTGCTTACTAGATTTTTAGCGTGTGCTGTTTTTTTTCCTTAGTGGACTCTAGGTTGGTTCTTTCATTTTTAATGGCATCAGTTCCCAGAATGACCAACGAATGAACCCTTGCTCTAGGGGAACCTTTTTTTTTCCTTCTTACAGAAACATTGGTCCTCCTCACATCGCTACTTTGAGCCTTCCAGGTCTCACGATTGGATTACCGGTGTGGTTGTTTTCCACTCAGGTAGTCCCGAATGCAGTTAGTGATTCACTTGTAAGAACTTCCCCCTAAGAACATCAACCTCATGTTGATCCTTCACCTTCTTCACCAGTAAGATTTTCTTTTCCTTCTTCACTTGCAAGGTCTTCTTCCATTTCATCTTCTTCCTCGAGTGAAAGCTCTAAAGCTAGTAACTCGGTGGATAAGAAGAAGAAGAGACAAAAGAATAATAAGAAGAAGAATAAACAAGAGTCCAAACTTCCAACCATTGTCAGACATGCTGGAAAGAAACTAGTTACTGTTAATCATGTTGGAAGTGTTGATGATGTCAAGATCACCCAAACAACCCGTAAACCCAGGTACCCTTGCAGGATTTGTAACGGTAGCCATATTCTTAAGGATTGCCCTGGTCTATCTAAGGTTATAGAAGCATGGTCCACACAACCTCGCCAACCCATGTCATCAACCTCTGAACAACATGTTGATGACCTCTCGTCAACTAGTCAAGATACCATTGGGAAGAAGAAAAGTAGAGTCAAGTTCCCATGTATGTTATGAAAAGGGAGTCATCTCACTCACCTTTTCCCTCGTATGGATGAATCCTTGAAGTTCCTAGAAAACATGACTATTTCACAGCCTCAACTTCCATCTTCTTATCGAAATCTTACTCTTGACCCACCTGTAGTTAATGGAATGATCAATCTGGTCCCTTCGTCGATCAATCTGGTTGATCAAGAAGTCAATCTGGTGATGTTTTTCATTGAACCTGTTATCAAAGTGGTCAATCCAATCCCATATTCGGTCGATCCCTCTCTCTTGTTAGAGAGTGAAACCCAAGCAATCAATCCGTTTACACCCGTTGATCCCATTCTCCCCTTGGAGAATGCAACCCAAGTGGTCGATATGATCTAGTCATCGATCGATCCTACTCTCCCACTAGAGAGTAAACCCGATACTGCCCATGTTTTTCTCGTTGATACATAATCTACCGTGCCGAGGGGCATTCCTCCTTCTCCCATGGAACCTCCCCCAAGTAATGAAGCCATCCTTTTTAATTGGGGTGTGCTAACTGGACCTCGTCTTCCCTCTCACATTCCTTTCCAGATTATAGTACAGGTTTGTGGTTGGGAAGTTCCTCAAATGCTGATAGATGAAGGTGCGTCTGTTAGTATTTTGTCCTCTATTGCTTGGCAAGCTTTGGGTTGTCCTCATATTGCATCAGTTACATAGAATTTGTTAGCTTTTACCAAAAGAACCAGTCAACCTTTAGGGACCCTTCCTCAGTTTCCTGTAACTTTGGGAGGGAAAACTGTGTTTATTGATGTCATGGTAGTCCAAGACCCCTTGGATTTCTCTTTACTCCTTGGGAGGGATTATGTCTATGCCATGAAAGCTATTGTGTCCACTCTTTTTTGTGTGATATATTTCCCTCACGATGGAAGAATTGTGACTATTGATCAACTTTCATTCATCGCTCCTGACTATATCACCTCCCTAAACGGTTTGTATATGCAAATGGTATCACCCCTTCCACAGGTCAATTATGTGGTGTTGCCTCCCATGAATTCAACTTCTAATGATTTGGATCTAGTAGTTGACATGGTGATCTCTTTGATCAGGATTTTAGAGCCTGGTCTCTTTACCCCTATTGTGGCCCTCGACATGTGTTCCTTCCAGAGTGGGTTTCTTCCATCAAGTGAAGATCTCTTGGAGGCCATGATTGAGTTTAGTCCCTTGACATGGTGTCCTTCCAGAGCATTGTCCTCTTGGAAGACATGATCGAGAAGAGAGCGTTGAGAATAGGTTTTTTTATTTCAAGCTTATTAAAAAATTAAACCATCCTTGAGCATAGGTTTTTTTGATTTCAATCTCATTAAAAAATGAAATCATCCTTGAGCATAGGTTTTCTGATTTCAAGCTCGTTAAAAAATGAAATCAGTCTTGAGCATAGGTTTTCTGATTTCAAGCTCATTAAAAAATGAAACCAACCTTGAGCATAGGTTTTCTTATTTCAAGATCATTAAAAAATGAAACTAGCCTTGAGCATAGGTTTTCTAATTTCAATCTCATTAAAAATGAAACCAACCTTAAGCATAGGTTTTCTAATTTCAAGCTCGTTAAAAAATGAAACCATCCTTGAGCATAGGTTTTCTGATTTCAAGATCATTAAAAAATGAAACCAGCCTTGAGCATGGTTTCCTGATTTCAAGCTCGTTAAAAAATGAAACCAGATTTGAGCATGGTTTTATGATTTCAAGATCGTTAAAAAATGAAATGAACTTTGAGCATTGTTTTCTGATTTCAAACTCATTAAAAAATGAAACTAGTCGTGAGGATAGTTTTGCATCTCTATGGAAACCTTGTTAAAAAATGAAACAGAGATTATGACATAGTGCCTGTTTTTGTGTCATGCTCGTTAAAAAATGAAAAAGAGGCTTGGGGATTGAACCTGGATTCACGAGCATAGTTCTTCTCCTGTGCCAAGCTTATTAAAAAATGAAACAACTTCCCCCTCTTTGTTTGAGTCAAGTCCTTCGTCTAGTATTTGAAGCTTCATTTCATATACCTTTGTAGTTGAATGAAACAAAGATTGGGTGGTAATTCTTCCAACGTTTGGACTTCATACTGAATTTGAGCCACTAGCATCTTAAGCTGGGGGATAAGTACCAACCATGCATTGGGAAGTCGCAAGCATAGTTTTCACTTTGGTTCAAGCTTGTGCAAAAATGAAACCACCTACCTCAAGCAAAGTTTCCTCTAGTTCAATCTTGTGTAAAAATGAAACTAGGTCCAAGCATAGTTTTGTTTAGTTTTAAGCTTATGAAAAAAATAAAATCTATCCCAAGCATAGTTTTGTTTTGTTTTAAAGCTTGCGTAAAAATGAAAACAATCCCAAGCTTAGTCTTTGTTCTTTATTATGCTCATAAATACATGAGAATAAGTTACCGATCTAAGCCTTTGTTCTTTCTCATGCTTGTAAATCAATGAGAATGTAACCGAGTAAACTTTTATCACTTTTTCGGACTCATAAAGGTTATATGAAAAAGGAACCTCCTGGAGTTCCCTTTAAGCTCTTTTCATACTCTCTAAACATGAAAATATTGTCGAGCGACCTTGTTCTTTTCACGCTCGTAGAAGTATTTTAAGTGAACATTTAATGGGCGGTAGGTTATCACTTTTTCGGTCTCATCAAACTAATTTACGAAAAAGGAACTGAGAGAGTTCTCTTTAAGTGTTTTTCAGACTCTCTAAACATGAAAAACCCCTAAGTTTTCTTTCTTTGGAATCGTAAAACAAACATCAAAAGACCCATATGGGACTGAACCACTCCTTCCTAGGGTTCGTTAAACATACTCTGAAGGACTCATTCGAAGTATGAGCTTACAGTTCAAGCATATGTTATCCTTCTCAAGCTTGTGTAAAAATAAAGAGGTACTCGCCAAAAATGGTGGGGGGGAAATTGGGAAAGAAATACATCTAAACTTGTATTCTATGGAAGAGTCGCCTTTGAACATGACACCCTTTCACTCA
>JASDQU010712882.1:0-27318 GCA_032191745.1 Picea mariana
CCATTAGTTGTAATTATACCTCCTAGTCTCCTATATATACCAAGGAGACATTTTCATTTTGAATCATCTTGTACTTGAACATTTAAGTGGGGTAAAAGTAGGTTTCCCCCTCGAAGAGGCTTATTATCTAAGATTATCTCTTTTTCAAGGCGTTGAGTACTTTTTCTGAGGTTTTTCTATGCTATATTGATATTTGGTCCTTAACATTCCTTCTCCTCATCCCTCTTTAGGATTAGAACATGCACTATTCATCCCCTCGCCCCCCTATGTGCATAAAGGTTCTTAGCAATCAGATTTAATTTTCATAACTCGTCTCATAAAAACATCTTAATCCAATTAAATAGTTAGTTTAGTTATCTTCCGCACGGTCCATTAAAGAATTCCCTTTCAATAGTACTATATGACTTAATACAATCTATGGAAAATTCAGTATTATAACCTCCCAACACACTTTCCAACCAATAATATATTGTGCATGATACCTAATTCTTATAGAATTGACTTGCATAATTAACTCATGAGGCCTATTTCTCGTAACATCAGCATGAAATATTCCTATTGGTTCAATTAGTTTTTGGATCCACTCTACTAAAATATTCGAAAAGTTAGGGAAGAAAAATTCCTGAAAATATGTAAAAATGTACCTTTGTAACCATTTCTCTTTGTTGATTTGTGGGATCTTATTATGGTCTAAAACAAAATCGATCTCATTTGTGTACAACCATTTTCCAATATCCTCCTTACTATTCCTCCACATCCCCCTCAATTGGAGATCTTGGTCCCGACAATAGAACTATTTGTTGGCGCAAAGTGGGCAAACCCAAGGTTCAACATTAATTTATGAACAAATCCCAAGATATCGTCCCTTTTGGCATCATCCGTAAGTAGGTGAAGTATCACTTGAGGTACCTATGGGAGCTGCAGGATTCAGTATTCTACAGTCATTAAGGGAATGAGGATTGTTTCAACATTCATTCTTATCTAGCATTCATTCAACATGCAATATATCATGTGCTTGAAATCATAACATCATAATAAATTATGAGATATTCATCTTACTTAACCATTCAAAATACGTGCAAAACCATAAAATACCTATTCATATTAACCATCGATGAATTACATGTGTTCCATAAGTAGAACATAAAATAAACACATCACAACATACATCATGACATACATATTTAATGTGGTTCACCCCAACTGGGCTACATCCACAATGGTTGTCTTCTTATATTTTTCATGTGTATTCATTCCTTACAATAGGTGCACACTACGCTCATAAAAGATACATCATTTATACCTAAAATTCCCCATCCATTTGCACATATAGTGCACACTTAGATCATCTTCTCATATGTCACTTCACTCTTCATATCTAACTCCAAAAATAACTCCTTACTTGATCAACTCTCTCCAAAATCTATCTACTTTCTACCCAAAAACCGTACATATTTATACATTTCTATTAGGGCTTATCCCATTACAAAATGGAACAAACGGTCTAAATACTACTAAGTAACATCCTCCTTCTATGTGTTGGCTCCTGAATATGCACTAATTGTCTTCATTCCACACTGCTCCTTTTCTGACTTGTCGCGTAGTTTGCTCTTGGGTGATTCCAAAAACTTAGCCAAAATGTCTTGCTCCAACACACATGATTTGTTATACATTTTGGAGATCATGGATTATTCTTTGTTGCACATCTTAGATATCTTGGTACATCCTTGAGACATATTTTGGCACATTCTTAGCACATGCTTTGAGACATATCTTGGATGTTTGGTACATGCTTGAGGTATATTTTGGCACATACCTTTGGCACATGATTTGTTGCATATCTTGGATGTTTTGGTACATGCTCAAGGAATATCTTGGCACATGGTTTGATGCATATCATGATGATTTTGAGTACATGATTTGGAGATGTCCTTTGGCGATATTTTCATAAGCTTTATGTGGTTATTGGTATGGATATGGTTTTGATGATGATGATGTATCAGTGACAATTATAGTAACATGTTGAGTTTGGTTTTGATGATGATGATGTATCGGTATCAATGATAGTCAAAATAATAGGTTTATTTTGCTTTTGATGATGATGATGATGTATCAATATCAATGACAATTACAGTGACAGGTTGAGTTTAGTTTTGATGATGATGATGATGTATCTATGACAAAAATAATTATAGGTTGAGTCTCACACTTATATTCTAGGGAGGAAGGAAGGGGAAAGGAAAGGGGGTTGAATCCTCATTCTGGTTGGAGTCAAAATATTTAGGGAGTAGTATATTCCTTCATGTTGAAGCTTGTAAATAATGGGGTTGGAACCTCCTTCTAGTTAGAGAAAGAAAATTCAGGGAGTTGTAGCTTCCTTTAGGTTGGATCATATAAATTAGAGGGTTGGATCCTCCTTCCATTTGGAAGTGGATAATTTAGGTAGTTGTATCTTCCTTCATGTTGGAGCTTGTAAACAAAGGGTTGGTACCTCCTTCCAATTGGTGCTAGATAATTTTGGAAGTTGGTTCTTTCTATGGATGTAATATTAAAGATATATATTAAAAAGTGTTCCATGGTTTTTGTTATAGAAAGATTTGCCTCACCTTATGAAAATTTGCTCAAAATGCCTTTTTCCATATCCCTATGCAGACTTGAAGTCCCTTTTTGTAAATCCCGGAGATAAAAACAACATTTTTCCACATATACATGCCCTAACTACTATACAACATGTGTATACGTAGGTTGCACCACTACAACCTGCATACATCAGGTTTTTTTCCCAAAATTAAAAAAATAGTGTTGAGTTTCCATGTGACATCATGTGATCCATGATCCTTGACCTTCTATACACTAGAAATGTTATGAATCGGCCCTTCAGTTCCAATTGAAGGATATAAATGGGCCATATCTGAGCTACGGTGATGCAGACCCCCGACCCTCTATCAGCCCTCGGGTCAAGGTGCGCTACCAGATCATTCTTTCTCTCCTTTGAGCTGGATCGACTCTTTTGATTCCCTGCTAGAATCACAAATTATCATTCCACAGGTCCTTCGGGAAAATCCCCTGTGTGAAAAACACTAGGCATGAGCTCCACCTCCTCCAAGTGACCACAGTGCTATGACCAAGGCCTAATCCCAAAGACACTTGTCACAACTCGCAATCTCACAAATTCGCGAGTCAAAACTCCTGACTCTTCTTTTCCAATCTCGCGATACCCAATATCACGAAATGGGTATAGCTCCCTTCTGTCGGCGCCCTCTGCATGTGACCATCGGCTAGGCTAAGCACCAGCTCCCATCGCGACTTCGCAACTTCACAAGTCAAAGGGTCGAGTCTCCATGCTCTTCCCATGCGAACCTCCGAGACTTGAATGTCAGCAAGGGTTAACCTTCCCTTTGCACTTCTCGCAATTTGCCACTTCGTGAGTTGTAGCATTGAGCTCTTGTGATCTTATCCCACGAATCCCCGAGATGCAAAAAGTCAAAAGAGTGTTGACTCCTTTCCTCCTAGTGATGTGTGTCTGCCTATCTATCACCCGAGCCCAGCTTGTGGTTTTTCCATGTGTCTCTCATGCCCAGCTTCGGCACTTCGTGACTTCGCTCCCCAAGCACTGCTTCATTTGTATCCCGACACCCGAAGTGCCGAGATCCCGAACTCCTCGATACTCCTTATCGCAACTTGTGACTTCAGGACTTTTGGGACAAAAGTCTCAACTCTCCAATTGCTGAAACCCATAATGTTGACCTGCCGAAATGGTTGACGACGTCCTTTCCCTGTACTTATATCGCGTCTCACGATTTCGAGAATCTTGGAATAGATATCTTGAGCTCCTATCCACCGAAATGCTGAAATGGTGAATTCTGACTCGTTATTAATGCTGGCCCCACAATGGAACTTCTTTCCCTTTCGAGACTTCACACTTCACGATTTTGTGAATCTTGATGCAAGAGTTCTGTCCCTTCAACTCTCGAATCCCCAAAGTGAGAATTCACGAGTGATCCAACGACTCCTATTGACTTGGATCTTATGGTCCAATATCTCCTGAGCTTACACTTGAAGAATACTTTCTGTAAATCCCCTGCTCCTCTGCAAGATCTGACAGCCCTCAAAATTTCACGAATTCTCCACGGAGAATTCCAACCATCCAATTCCTCCTTGACAACTCCTATGAAATGGATGAGGTATTCCTTCACTGAACTTGTCCACCTGGAAAACAGCTTCACTATGCCTCCTTTCCACACTTCAAGGCACTAGCCCTCTTGAGCTTCTCTTCGACAACTTCAAAGACCCTATCCCTCCTAAGCTTGGTTGAAAAATACTCAAGTACTCTGGGGATGATTCCTGTGTGCACTCCTTGCAGCACTTCTTCAAATATGCTCTAGTATTTGAACCTCTTCAACTCTGCGCACTCCCTGCAACAACATTCTTTCAACAATTTCCTTAGGTTGTAATCTCTGAGACTCTACTCGGCCTGCACACACTTTGTACGGCTCCTGTGCTTAACTTGCACATCTACGATAATGAGAACAATTTTATCCCTCCTGAGCTTTCAAAGACGAACTCTGAATTTTGTCAATGCACACCTTGCGGACAATTCCACTGCACTCCTTGCAAGAAAACTCTTGCTCAGACAGAGAAACAATTGAAACTCATTCCTTTCTCTCCCTCTCTTCAGATTTCAGACATTCAACAAGAAATCATACATACATAGCATAAAAAACAATGCATGACAGAAAGAGTAAAACAAAACTAAGCATAACATTCAACATGCATACACAGAGAATATCACAACACCATAAGTCTGAGTCAAAGCTTCATGTATTAATTTAGGACTTCTGTACATGGGTGTTTTCAAATACAGTTCTCTGCTTCTTCTCCTCTCTGTGCTCTATGCTTTATTGATTATGCTAACTATTAATGTTACAAATGATACAAGATGAGGGTGTCTATAGTCAGTTTTCCCTCCGCTCCTAAAACTGTCTAATCGATAATTCAAAGCTACCTACTTACATTAATTATGTATTAATGCCTTCACCTACTACAGATGAGAGCAGATCGCTCAAGCTCTGTTTACAATATCTAAGTGTGCTTCCTCTTAACTATTACATTAACATCCTCACATTTATTTCAAAACATCTCAAAACACTTTTGCAATGTGCTAAAATGCACTAGTGCTTATCCCAACCGTCTTTTGCCTCTACGCTTGCTTGTTGTTGGTGATGCTTCTGCATCATACTCCCTCGCTTGAAAATTTTCATGTCTCTTGTCCATGAGCTCTCGCACGGTCTGTCCATGCTTCTAGATTTTGGCTTCATTTTCTCAGTTGGAATATTCAACTGGATGTCCCTTCCATTTGATCAAGTATTCAAAGAATTCCTTTCACCTGGTTCTCTTACTAACTCTTTTGTCCAGTATGCTTTCTATCTCTGGCTTCTCTGCAACTGGCATCTGTTTATCCCACTAAACCTCTAGTTGTTCACTACCTGCTTCTGGTTCTTTATCTTTATAAGGGTACAAATCTGAGATGTTGAATACCAGAGAAATTTCAATCCCATCGGGTAATTCGATCTCATAAGCATTTGTCCCAAATTTCCTTATGATCCGGCACGACCCAGTTTTCTTCATTTTCAATTTATTATATTTCCCTCTTGGGAACCTTTCCTTTCTCAAGTATGAAAGGATCAAATCACCAAATTCGAACTGAAGTTCTCTCCTATGTTGATCTTCTCTTCGCTTATACTCTTGGCTCGAGTTTTGCAATCGCTCCTTCACCTGGCTGTGAAGTTCCTTCATCGCTTCTGTGAAATCCTCTGCACTAGCACTCCTAGTTGCATTTTGTTCTAAACCTCTCAATTCAGAAACTCCTCTTGGTTGCATGCCATAAACAATTTGAAATGGACTTTGCCCCATGCTTCTATTGATTGAATCATTATAAGCAAATTCCGCTTGTGGTAAAATATTGTCCCACTAATTGTGATGTTTTGTCACCAAACTCTTCAACAAGTCTCCCAAACTTCTATTCACGACTTTCGTCTGTCCATCCATCTAAGGATGATGAGCCGAACTAAATGAAAAGTTCATTCCCATATTTTTCCATAAGGTTCTCCAGAAGTGTCCCACGAACTTGGTGTCTTGATCTGAAACTATGCTCCTTGGTAAGCCGTGAAGTCGAATGACTTCTTTGAAAAACAGATTTGCAATGTGAGTTGTGTCACTGGTTTTCTGACACGGTATAAAATGTGCCATCTTATAAAATCAGTCCACCACTACAAAGATTGAGTCAAACCCTCTTTGTGTTCTCGGCAGACCCAATATGAATTCCATTCTTACTGCATCCCATGGCCTCTCTGGTATGGGTAACGATTGATATAAGCCTACATTCTGCCTCTTTCCTTTTGAATGCTGACAAATTCTACATCTGTCCATGAATCTTTTGACGTCTTCTCTCATTCCTATCCAGAAATATGACTCATTTAACTTTGAGAACGTCTTGTCATGACCAAAATGCTCAACCAATCCTCCACTTTGTTTCTCCTTCAACAAATTCTCCCTCGTGGGGAATTTTGGAATACAAAGTTGATTACCCTTAAAAAAATAATCCTTCCTGGATCATGTATTCTGTCCATTGACTTCTGTCCCTGAGAATTGGATTCTCAGCTACTTCATACGCCTCCTTAAAATCTGGATCATCTGTGTACATTTCCTTGAGGTTATCAAAACCCAAATTTTTGACTCTGAACTCCTGCAATAGTAAACACTTCCTGCTCAAAGCATCAACAACTTTGTTAGTAGTTCCAGAAATATGCTTAGTTACAAAAGTAAACTTTTGTATGTATTCAACCCATTTATGTATGTTCTGTATGTTCTTTTATTCAACTTCTCTTATTGACTCACAAATTGCAAAGCATGATTGTCACTGTATAAGACAAACTCCTTAGGGATTAAGTAGTGTCTCCATTTCTTCATTGCCTGGATAATTGCATAGAATTCTTTATCATATGTAGAGTACTTCATTTTGGCTTTGTTCAGCTTCTCGCTGAAGTATGCTATCTGTCTGTCTTCTTGGCTCAAGACTGCCCCTATTGCAAATCCACTTGCATCACATTTTACTTGAAATGTCTTCTTGAAATCGGGCAACACCATAATTGGTTGTTCCGTGATTTTCCTTTTCAACAAATTGAAGTTTTTCTCACCTTCTTCTGTCCAATGAAAAGATTTATGTCTTTTCTTCACTATGTCCATCATTGGTGCACTAATTCCACTGAAATTCCTAATGAACTTCCTGTAGAAACTAGCCAATCCGTGAAAGCTTCGAACTTCAAAGATAATCTTTGGTGATGGCCAATTCTTAATCACCTCCACTTTATCTAGATCCATCCTCAATTTATCTGCAGAAATAACAAACCCTAAATAAATGAGCTCTATCTTCATGAATGAGGATTTATTCATATTTATCAACAGCTTCTCTTGATGTAGCCTCTTCATCACTGTAGCCAAATGTTTTATATGCTCTGCCTCTATTTTACTGAAAATCAGTATGTCATCAAGATACACAATGACAAATTTTCTGATGAAATCCTTCAGGACTTCATTCATCAATCTCATGAAAGTCCTCAACGCGTTTGTTAAGCCAAATGGCATAACAAGACATTCATACAACCCTTCATTGGTCTTAAAGGTTGTCTTCCATTCATCTCCTTGTCTCATACGAATTTGATGATAACCACTTTTCAAATCAATCTTCAAAAAAAAATTCGTTCCACTCAAGCAATCCATCAAATCGTCCATCCTTGGCAATGGAAATCTGTATTTGATGGTAATCTTGTTGATCGCTCTCAATTCAATACGCATCCTCCAGCTTCCATCTTTATTTGGACTGAGTATTTTCAGAACAACACATGGACTCAAGCTTTCTCTAACCAATCATTTGTCCATCAAATCCTGGACTTGTCTCTTGACCTCTTCATTCTCCTTCAGCATCAATCTGTATGCTTCTTTGTTTGGTAAACTAGCTCCCAGTATGAGATCAATGTGATGACTTATAAGTCTGATTGGTGGCAATGAACGAGGTAGTTCGTCCACTACTATGTCAGCAAATTCCTCCAGTAACTTCTAGATTTCCTCTGGTAAATCATCCACCCTTGTGCTGGTCAAAATAATTTTAGGCTTCCTGACCATAATGAATTGTGGATCTTCCTTCTTCTTAGCCTCCTTAAGAAGTTCCTTCCCACTCATGAGAAGTACAGTGTTTCTTACCTCTGGTTTCACCTCTTTGTCCTTAATCGAAAACAACATGTGAGTTCTCCCATTCTTCTCCAAGGTGTATGTGTTCTTTCTCCCATCATGAATCACATTCCTATCATATTGCCATGGTCTACCCAACAATAGATGAAAAAAATCCATGGGAATGACATCACACAATATCTTATCGTTATATCCTCCTATCTTAACTTCAACTAAACATTGTTTAGTGACATTTACCTGATGTCCTTTTTGTAGCCATGAAACTCTATATGGAGTTGGATGTTCAATAGTCTCCAGCTCCAACTTTTCTACCATTTCTGTAGAAATGAGATTGTCTATGCTAACACTGTCCACGATGACCTTGCATGCCCTGTCCTTGGTCTTGCAAGCAGTCCGAAAAAGACTGTTCCTTTGCACTGGATTCTCCACCTCTTTTTCTGGCGTTAAGAGAATCTTCCTCATCACCAGTTATCTTTCGCCTTCAGCATTCTCTACCTCAACATTCCACCTTTGTGCTTCGGAAATATGAGTTTCACCTCCTTCTTTCTTCTTATCTGGACATTCATAAGATTTGTGTCCATTATTTCCACATGTGAATCATTTTATTACTCCACCTTTACCTCTTTCCATTCTTTCCATTCTTTCTATGCTCTGATACCACTTGATGCAGACCCCCGGCCCTCTATCGGCCCTAGGGTCAAGGTCCGCTACAGGATCGTTCTTTATCTCCTTTGAGTCAGATCGTCTCTTTTGATTCCTTGCTGGAATCACAAATTATCAGTCCACAGGTCCTTCAGGAAACTCCCTTGTGCAAATAGCACTAGGCACGAGCTCCACCTCCTCCAAGCGACCAGAGTGCTATGACCAAGGCCTAATCCCAAAGGTGCTTATCGCAACATGAAATCTCAGGAGTTCACGAGTCAAAACTCCTGACTCTTCTTTCCCAATATCGTGATACCCGATATCATGAAATGGGTATATCTCCCTTCTGTCGGTGCCCTCTATATGTGACCACCGGCTAGGCTAAGTGCTAGCTCCCATCGTGACTTCATGACTTCGCAAGTTGAAGGGTTGAGTCTCCATGCTCTTCCTGTGTGAACCTCCAAGACTTGAATGTCAGTGAGGGTTGACCTTCCCTTCACACTTCTTGCAACTCACCACTTCGCGAGTTGTAGTGTCAAGCTCCTGTGCTCTTATCCCACAAATCCTCGAGACGCGAGAAGTCAACAGAGTGTTGACTCCTTTCCTCTTGGCGACGCGTGTCTGCCTGTCTATCACCCAAGCCCACCTTGTGGTTTTTCCACGTGTCTCTCATGCCCAGCTTAGGCACTTCGCGACTTCTCTCCCCAAGTGCTGCCTCCTTAGTATCCCGACACCCGAAGTGCCGAGGTCCCGAACTCCTCAATACTCCTTATTGCAACTCACGACTTAAGGACTTTTGGGACAAAATTCTTGACTCCCCAATTGCCGAAACCCATAATGCTGACCCACCGAAATGGTTGACGACGTCCTTTCCTCGTACTTATATCGCATCTTGCGATTTTGGGAATCCCAGAATAGATATCTCGAGCTTCTATCCTATAAAATGCCGAAATGGTGAATTATGACTCGTTATCTATGCTAGCCCCACAACGAAACTTCTCGCCCTATCAAGAATTCACACTTCGCAATTTCACAAATCTTGATGAAGGATTTACGGCCCTTCAACTCTCGAATCCCCAAAGTGAGAATTCATGAGTGATCCAACGACTCCTGTTGACTTGGATCCTATGGTCCAATCTCTCCTGAGCTTGAACTTGAAGAATACTTGCCGTAACTTCCCTTCTTTACAAGATCTGACGGCTCTCGAAATTTTGTGAATTCTCCACAGAGAATTCTGACCATCCAATTCCTCCTTGACAACTCCTATGAAATGGAAAAGGTATTTCTTCACTGAACTTGTCCACCTGCAAAACAACTTCGCTATGCCTCCTTTCAACACTTCAAGGCACTAGCCCTCTTGACCTTCTCTTCAACAACTTCAAAGACCCTATCCCTCCTGATCTTGGTTGAAAAATCCTCAAGTAATCTGGGGATGATTCCTGCGTGCACTCCTTGCGACACTTCTTCAAATACACTCTAGTATTTGAACCTCTTTCACTCTGTGCACTCCCTGTGACAACAGTCTTTCAACAATTTCATCAAGTTGTAAACTTTGAGACTCTACTTGGCCTATGCACACTTTGCATGGCTCCTGTGCTTTACCTGCACATCTACGAGAATGAGAACAATGTTATCCCTTCCGAGCTTTCAGATATGAACTCTGACTTTTGTCAACACACACCTTGTGGACAATTCCGCTACACTCCTTTCTCTTGCTCAGACATAGAAACAATTGAAACTCATTCCTTGCTCTCCCTCTCTTCAGATTTCAGACATTCAACAAGAAATCATACATACATAGCATAAACAACAATGCATGACAGAAAGAGTAAAACAACACTAAGCATAGCATTCAACATGCATACATAGAGAATATCACAACACCATAAGTCTGAGTCAAAGCTTCATGTATTAATTCAGGACTTCTGTACATGGGTTTTTTCAAATACAGTTCTCTGCTTCTTCTCCTCTCCGTGCTCTGTGCTCTATTGATTATGCTAACTGTTAATGTTACAAATGATACAAGATGAGGGTGTCTATAGTCGGTTTTCCCTCCGCTCCTAAAACTGTCTAATTGGGAATTCAAAGCTACCTACTTACATTAATTATGTATTAATTCCTTCACCTACTACAAATGAGAGGGGATCGTTCAAGATCTGTTTACAATATCTAAGTGTGCTTCCTCTTAACTATTACATTAACATCCACACATTTATTTCAAAACATCTCAAAACACTTTTGCAACGTGCTGAAATGTGTTGGCGCTTGTCCCAGCTGTATTCCGCCTCCACGCTTGCTTGTTGTTGGCGATGCTCCTACATCATATGGAAAAGAGGAGAATAATTCAACTTTGAGAGAAAAGTTACTCTGGAGAAATTATTCACTTCAGATTGAGTCTGCATCCCTTTTTCCTTTTAAGTCTTAACACATTGTTCACACCCCAAGCTCTTTCATACTTGATTGAGAATATTATTGTCTTTCTTATATGAGCTTGTCTTTGGTGGAGGATTGAGGTGGTGGAGGCTCAGCTGGAATGGACTTAGTTTCTCGGTTCCAAACTATGCTAGCATGGAAGTTTGTAATTCATTCACTTCTATTGATTACATTTTAATAGAAATACTCTTTTCTTGTAGAATTAATATCTTGAAAGTATTTGAATTGTTCTTCCATGGGCATAGTTGTTATGAATGTTGATGGATTATTCTATTGAATGTGCTAACTTTATATATTATCACCATATGCTTGTGCTTCTTGGTTATTGAGGACAAGTTGCAAGTGTATTTCTTTGAGTCAAGTGCTCAACGGTGGACTTCGTCAAACGTCTGGACAAGGTAGGATGTTTATCTTGTCTTGCTAGCATATTTTTTTATATAACATATCTGAGATTAGATATGATTTCTGCATTCATTTTCGTCTTTTGTGGTTTACCCCTAGCCATAGAGATATTTTCCTCGTAACAGAGTTGGCAACCATACTAGGTATAGAATATTCTTTCCAGTGTTTGGAGTGTTTTTCTCCTTTGATTGTTCTCATTTATATTGAGTTTCTTGTCATCTGATTGCTTGACAGCCTCTGCTCATTTTGAGTCTGAGTTTCCTAGCCTTCTCCTTAGACTAGTACTGTTTTAACACATATACGTGGATTTTTACTTGATATTTGCATACATACACATGTTTTCCTTCTACAAGAGGTGTATATACGTGGCTTTCTCCTGAACAGTGACATACATCATCCTTTTCTATTTGGTTGCTAAGTTTGATGTTTGTTGGGTAAGTTTTGATGGTTGTTGAGTCTTCTTGGGTCTCTATTATGACTATTGAGTGCCTGTAGAAAGATAGGAAAACTTTCTTTGTTTTAATTTTCGGGCGGTGCCTCTCTCATCATCCTTTTCATTGATTGTCCTTTCATCTTGGGTTGGGTGTTTTCTTCTTGATATCCTACTTGGTTTGTATCTATTTACATACCGTAGAATATTTATATCAAGTTTTTGTTCAGTCCTTGCATTTTCATTCTTTTATATTGAAAATAAAAAAATATTAATCATTGTACATTGTTTCCATTTAATATTTTGGGTCCTTATCATTGATCTTAGTACATGTACATAAATATTTCATCTTATTTTGAATTGTAGAACTAAATTGAAAATTTCATTTTGAAAATATTATCATTTATTGGGTATTGAAGTTAAGACTTTACATGTTATTCATATTCATTTTTTTTACTCATTGAGTCATAACATCATTAGTTTCATGACCGCACATTTTTTGAGTAAGCAAGGCCACTAAAATAAACACTAATAATTTAAATTTTTTTAGAAACGGTTTTATTTTCTACGGTGCACAAACTAGCTTAGGATTTAGAGCCTTGGAATAGGATTTTGTGAGTAAACTTCTCCAAGGATATTAAATCAACATATATGTTTGACTAAGGGACTGGTTAAATCCATTGTATAATTGGTGATGCCAGGAGGTTCCGCTTACACCAGAGTTAAGCATGAGGTTGCATGAGGTTGGTTGAGGGGATATCCCCCCAATACCTTGTTAGTGTCAGATATATTTCTGGGGATCTATTTGTATATGGGGATATTTCTAGTACCTTTACCTATGTGAGAGGTGGTTCTTTCGAGGTTTCAATATTTGTTACCCTGCCCATACAGTAGAATTGACTTATGACTGTTCGCCTGTGCATCAGTTATACTGTGGTTGCTTAGTTTCTTGACATACGTACCACATAGGTTACCTGTAGGGGTTATTTTGCAGGTACCCTGGGTCAGATAAGGGTCTAACAACACACATCCTTTATGGAGGATTACCTCTTCAAGGGATATGACCGACTAGTTTTTAAGCCCATGAGGGCTCTTATAACTCATTCTGATACCGCCAATATTTTGTAGGGAGTCTCAAGCCCCTCTTGGGTGAGGCATACCTAATTTAGGGAGGGAGGCGCCTTTCAACCACTTTATCCTATTTGTGTTCATATTGGCCTTTTGTTTATTTTATTTTGGTGTGCTCCTTGATTACTAGTTGGGCTTAGGAATTTTTTTTTTTTATATCTCGAGTCTTGAATCATCATGGATCTAGAATAGCTTCCTCGCAGGTCTCACCACTTGTTACAGTTACCACCACATTTTGAGTGTTTTCCTTCTAAAAGGCATAAAGTTATCGAATGTGGTACACACACCTCCACTTACCAGACTTGTGATCATACAAGGATGAGTACTGAACCGAGTCAGAAATATGTTGGGAGTCCTTCGACTCCCATACATACTATATTTAATAGTACCCCTTCGACACCTTCAACCACAATGGTTGTAGTGTGTCAGAGGTTCCTCATTCTGATACCGCCAATATTTTGTAGGGAGTCTCAAGCCCCTCTTGGGTGAGGCATACCTAATTTAGGGAGGGAGGCGCCTTTCAACCACTTTATCCTATTTGTGTTCATATTGGCCTTTTGTTTATTTTATTTTGGTGTGCTCCTTGATTACTAGTTGGGCTTAGGAATTTTTTTTTTTTATATCTCGAGTCTTGAATCATCATGGATCTAGAATAGCTTCCTCGCAGGTCTCACCACTTGTTACAGTTACCACCACATTTTGAGTGTTTTCCTTCTAAAAGGCATAAAGTTATCGAATGTGGTACACACACCTCCACTTACCAGACTTGTGATCATACAAGGATGAGTACTGAACCGAGTCAGAAATATGTTGGGAGTCCTTCGACTCCCATACATACTATATTTAATAGTACCCCTTCGACACCTTCAACCACAATGGTTGTAGTGTGTCAGAGGTTCCTATCATCAGTCCTCCCCATCCTATAGTGAATACTCAACTTATAGCCATGAACCATTTTGGGTCCCTTTGTCATTCATCAGGATACAATACTCAATCCATCCCTATGGCCTCTATCCCTTTTTCTTATGGTATGTCGAACTTCACATCACACTTTTCATCCTGCATCCCAACATCTATTCTGAATACTAGTATTGGACTTGGGGGAATGACTCCTCCACATACTCCATTTTTGTTTGGTGGTTCTCATGTCCCAAAAACAAGTCCTATAGTTGGAGGCCTTCCTCCTGTTAAACCCGGGTCTAATCCTAGTCCTAATGCTTCAATATGGAGTAACCAACCTAGAAAACAAGCTACTGCTTATGGTCCATCCTTTACACCCTCCTCCTCTGTACTGATTCTGAACAACACGTTTGGAATGATGAATCCACCTTTATCCTTTAGATTCACACCTAGAGGAGGTCAGTTTCATACCTTGGGAAACCCCCAACCTGAAGCCACTCCAGCTAGGGAAAATATTTAAAACCCTCATCATAACATTCCTACTGGAATGGTGCCCAACCAACCGCTCATGAATCTATTTGGGGGAGGGTATTACAATCTCAGACATGGCCATGGTGCATACCAGAACCCTGAATGGGATGCAATCCCCCAACAACAATATTTCCCGGGAGCTTGGGGCTAGATGTTGCAACCCCGTCTCCATTTTCTAGCCAAGCTCAATTTTCCATACTTGTCTAAGTTAATGAATAACCCTATGTGTCATGATCCGACATGGCCCCCCATCCCCAACAAGCTTCCTTCGTATATTCCAAAATTCAAAGGAAAGACTAGTGAGGATCCTCGTGATCATGTCACTACTTTTCACCTTTGTTTCTCTTCAAATTCCTTAACAATGATTCTATTTGGTTAATATTTTTTCAACACACCCTCACGGGGGTCGCCACGAAATGGTATATCGAGCTACCAAGGGGGACATACAAAACCTTTAATTTGATGGTTTTGATCTTCCTCAACCAATTCCAATTGTTGGTTTGTTAAGATGATGGCTTAGAAATTATGTTGACCTTATGTCAGGACAAAGACACCCATATACAGATCACATCCAGGAGTGGCATAGACAGAAGAGGTTGATCAAGAATTGCATGCCTCCATAATTCCTACTAGAATGGTTCCTTATGTCTCTACAACCTTATATTTCGAAGGATGTTTCTACATCCAAGGTTACATCTAAGGAAGAAGTGATTTTTAAAGCCCAATAGTTAAATCTTATATATGCTTAGTCTGGGATTTTATACGAGATTATTCCAGATGCACCGAGGTAAAACTGTGACACTAGACAAAATCTGAGGCCTCGTGATGATGGCATTGTGGGCTGCGCCAATGTGAAATATGTAGACTTGGTGACAAACCACTCGAAAGAGTTGTCTCTAAACCAGTATGTAGGAGGGTCAGATTCATCTGTTTCCTCCACTCCCACTCAGTCGACGAACATACATTCTCTACAGTCATCGACCAGCCCAAATGGTAACCAACAAATAGAAGAGAATAAAACGAAAGGATGTGGTAATAATCATAAGGGTGTCAAGAATAATAATAAACCCAAGGACAATGGTAATAATGAGAAATCGAATAATAATGTTGGTGAGGGAAAGAAAGAAAGGAGGAAGGTGAAGTTTCCCTGCAAGATTTGTACAGATGATGTGATCCAGGTAGATATTGGTGGCCACCCACCTATTCCACTAGCTCAAAATATAGTTTTCCACCTTTGCAGTTTTTCGGGCTCCAAACTTCTGGGGCCATTTTGAGGCCCTAAATGATGTTTTTTCTGGATTTGGGGCCCGTGTGACTACGAAGGGCACTGACTTGAGCCAGTCAAATTTTTTTCTTCTCGGTTAGACCATTCCAACGGGCTATTGTGCACCTAAAATGGAGATCGTATGCAAAAGTTACGACCCCGGGAAGTTGATGTACTAACTTATCCAAATGGGGCCCACATGACTTTTGGCACTTCATCTCCTAGGGTTAGGTTTTTGGAAGTCTAGGGTTTTTGAAATTATTGTTTATTGTAAAAAGGCCTTCAGATCCTCATTGTAACCATATTCTTGTGAATGAGCACAACTGTCACATCTCTTCTGAGAGATAAGCCGCCACCATTCCAGCAAGCATGTTTTCTACTGCATTTTACAGTTTCATCTTATTTCCTTACTGAATATAAAACCACTTTTACTGTATCTCTATTATTTTTTTTTAAGCATCTTTTAATAATCTATATTCATTTTTTTTTGCTCATAAAATATGGATCAGTGGTATTAGAGTGGTCTACTCCTTTTCATCTTAATGCATGTCCCCCCGGGGTCAGGGTACAAAGAATGGGGTCTTGAGCTTGTTTCTCTTAAGGACAAAATCTCTCTCTTGCCGAAACAACCTCTCATGGTAGGAGAAGGGAAAGATGGTGAGAGAGGAGATCCTTTCAAAAGGTTGCTTGAGGAAGCCGTCATGCAACAGAGGAACAAGATGATGGATAGTTTCACACAAATCCTTCGGCAACTACCAATAGGTGACACATCTTCCTCAAGCGGTGGAGTCACCCCCTTCTAGGTACAAATCAACTTTTATATTCCTATATTTGAAGGTCATATAGATGCAGATGTTGTAGAAAAGTGGTTGAATCTAATAGAAGGGTATTTTTTTGTCCATAACTTTTTGAATAGAGAAAATATTACTTTTTCTCTCCTCAAAGACATTCCCAATGTCAAATATTGGTGGGAAACTTTCTGTGAGAAAAAGGAAACAGAGGAACCCTCATTATTTATAGTCATGAAAACATGGGAATCATTCAGGGATACTATTAAGGAAAAATACTACCCCGTCGGAGGTTATGATGACTTGTATACCAAATGGACCACATTGTGCCAAGGAAGAGACCAAGCAGTGCCAGAGTTCACAAATATCTTACATACCTTGCGCACCAATATTGGTATCAAATATTCAAAGAGACATATGGTGCTCAAGTATCATGGTGCTCTGCATAGATACATCCAGACCGAAATGGAATTTCTAGACATCTCATCCTTGGGAGAGGCCTACTGATATTCCCACAAAATCAAGCAGAAGCTCAAACAAAAGACACAACAATTTGGGCCTGGGAACATCTCGCAACAAAATCCAGGAAAGGGCGGCCCCAACCCATAGAACAAAGGAAAGAGAAAATATGGACAGTATTAGGACAACCAGTCCCAGCTGCAAGCAAAGAAGGACACCAGAAACACAAAGAAATATACTCGGAAGTGGTGCAACTTCCATAACATCCCTTGGAATAACACTATTGAATTCTGCTCAAAGCATTTGTTGGTGGCTGAAGTGAAAGCCTCTAAATCAGATGTAGGTTATGACTCTGATTCAGAACTAGAAATGGGAAGAAGGATCATTGACATAGAACCCAATGTCATCGTTGCTATAACTAAGCTTCAACGTGGTGAACCAGATGAGCTAGAAGAAGGAGAGCACCTCTTCCATTAAGAGATGTGGGTAAAAGGCACCCCGCTGCACTTCATTGTTGATAGCAGTAGCTAGAAGAACCTCATCTCAATAAAGGTCATCAAGTGGCTGGCCCATCCAACAAAATCACACCCACAACCCTACACCATTAGATATCTCCGCCAAGGAATCCATCTCCGCATCAGCCAACAATGTCGACTGTTGTACAACATCAAGCCCTTCAAAGGTGAGGTATTGTGTGATGTTTCTCCTCTCAAGTTTGTAATGTTTCTTTGGGCCAATATTATTTATGGAAACTTCATGATGTATATGATTCTAGGCCTTGTAGTTTTATTATTACTTTGAACATAAAATTGTACAGGATACCCGAGGTCATCCCTCCTAGTGCTATTTCCTTGATCTTTGCCAAGGAATGCAAGAAGGTCCTCTCTTAGACTAGGATATTTTCCTTCTTTTTGATTCTCTCTAAGAGTGAGTGAAATATCATAGCCACATCCAAGGCCTCCATGGCCAATATCTCCACACAACATAAGAAACTGGATAAGGTCATGGAAGAATAATTAGATATATTCTCCTCTCCTACCAGGGTACCTCTGTACTGCCAGGTCAAGCATCCCATAGATCTGACCCCAGACGCACCGCTACCCAATGGGCCAGTCTATCGCCATTATCTATTAGAAAACAAGGATATCAAGAGGCAGATCCATGAAGCTCTCTAGAAGGGGCACATCCATCCTAGCTCATCACCTTGTGGGATCCCAATCGTGTTGGTGCAGAAGAAAGACGGGACCCGATGACTATGCATTGATTATCGAGCCCTAAATAAAATCAAAGTATGAAATCAATACTTGATTCCCTGACTCGACGACCTCCTTGATGATCTCATGAGGGCCAAATACTTCAGTAATATTGATCTGAAGTCTCGCTACCACCAACTTCGAATAGAACAGACAAATATCTGGAAGACTCCCTTCAAGTCAAAAGAAGGTATTTTTGAATGGTTGGTCATGCCCTTTCATTTGACAAATGCTCCAACAAATTTTATGAGGATGATGAATGATGTCCTATGAACTTTCACCAATACATTTTTAATGGTGTATCTGGATGACATCCTCATCTACAACAAGACTTGGGCATAACACTTGCAACATATTCAGTAGGTTCTCCACACCCTACGGAAGCACAAACTATATGAAAAATTGGAAAAATGCTCCTTTGGCATGGACATGGTCCATTACTTAGGATAAATCATTTATCATCATGGTGTGCATGTGGATCTAGCCAATATCCAGGTCATTTGTGACTTCCCAACCCCAACCACACTCATTGAACTTTAGAGCTTCTTGGGCCTCGCCAATTTCTATTGCAGGTTCATGCTGGGATTCTCTCATATCACATGGGCCCTTAGCCAAGTAACCAGGGGTGGAAGTAAGGAAAATTTTGTGTGGGGCATGTCCCAAAAACAAGCCTTTGATTAATTGAAGAAGTATTTGTGCTCATCCCCGGTACTTTCATTACCATACCTGCAACATCCCTTTGAGATCGAGACATATGCTTCAGACTATGTTGTGGGTTTCGTTCTCACTCAACACAACCACTCGTGGATTATCATAGTGAGAAACTATCATATGTTGTCTATAAGTACCCTACATACAACAAATAAATGTACTCCATTGTGCAATCCTACCACTAGTGGAGACATTACATTCTTGGGAAGGAGACAATCATGCACACTAATCACAAGCCACTGTAGTTCATGCATACCCAAGGTAAATTGTAGAATGACTGCCATCATAAGTTGTCAACATACTTACAATAGTTCCACCTCACCATCAAGTATAAAATAGGAAGTACCAACCCAGTTGTTGAATGCCTCAACTGACCTACATTCATGACACTCACTACAGTGCTAAACTCTTGTGGCCATCAGACCTCTAGATGGCCCCACCTCTACGACACAGACTTTGACTTCTCCACCACCTACAAAATGTTGGGTGCCAACTCAGTAATAGCTAATTTCCATATTTAAGATGGGTTGTTGTGTCGTCTAGGCCATATTTGCATTCCATCAAGCGAGTGCATGAAGCTGATTTAGGAAGCTCACTACAGTCAGGTGGCAGTACACTTTGGCGTTGAAAATACAGTGGCCATGTTGTAGAAACATTTCTACTGGCCAAAAATTTGACAGGATTTCAGCAAGTATATCAAGTCCTCCACCTCTTGCACTATTTCCAAATCGACCACCAAGAAATAGTTCATGTACACCCCTCTACCTACTCCTAACAAGACATGGGAATCCATCTCAATGGCATACATGTCGAGCCTTTTGTCCACCAAGAGGGGAAATGACTTTGTTTTTTTGGTTGTTGATGGCTTTTCCAAGATGGCGATTCTAGCCATCTGCAAGAAAAACATCATAGAAAAAGAGACTGCCAAGATCTTCTTTGAACGAGTATGGGTACATTTTGGAATCCCAAAAACCATTATCTCAGACCATGATAGTTGGTTCCTCAACTCATTCTGGTCGAGCCTCTGATAACTGTTGGATACCAAGCTCACCAAATCCACTGCATTCCACCCCCAGACAGATGGACAAACCGAGGTCATCAATCGGATGGTCATACATATCCTACACATGTACAATTCAAAACACCCCTGTACATGGCATGAGAGTCTTCCATATGTCCAACATAGCTACAATCAAGCCCTACATAGCTCAAATGGCCATAGCCCCTTTCAGGTGGGGTTGGGATTCCAACCATTGAGCCCCATGGATGTTGCACTACCCTTGGTGACCACCTCGATTGACTCATACCCTACTCCACCAAAAGTTGACAAAGCCACCCAGTTCATTGAGAAGATAAAGTACATCTTCCAATAGGTTTAGGATATTCTACATAATTCTAATTTCAAGTAAAAGCAACTCCATGATCAACATCAGGTGCCACATAAGTTTTAGGTGGGCAAAAAAGTTTGGTTGCATTTGCAAAAAGAATGCCTTATAGGGCCACATCATAAACTTCTCCCACTCTGTTATGGTCCGTACACCATCACCAAGGTTGTGGGTGACAATTCTTTTGATCTCAACATTCCCCCCTTCCTTGGTCTGCATCCAGTCTTCAACATGGCTCTCCTTTGACCATATTTCCTACCATTATTGGACACCTTATAGATATCAGAGCAGTTGACAGTAATAGAGCTCAACCCTGACTGCATGAAACAAGCATCCAATGATCAAATTTTGGACACATAGATCAAGGGCACTCGATAGCAAGGGATCCAAATTTATTGAGTTGTCAAAGTAGGGAAGCTCCTGCACCAAGGCAAGTGGCTCACCCGGGGCCAAATTTAGCAGAAATTTTCTCATCTAATGGGGGAACTAAATGCAACGGAGACCATTTCTTCCTAATGAGGGAGGATTGATGCAAGTGGATATCAATGGCCACCCACCTATTCCACTAGCTCAAAAAACAGTTTTCCACCTTGGCAGTTTTTCGACAGTTGTTTGGGTTCCAAACTTCTAGGGTCATTTTGAGGACCTAAACAATGTTTTTTGGGGATTTGGGGCCCAAGAGATTGCCAAATATATTGAATTGGGTTAGTCAAAAAAATTTCATCTCAATTAGATCTTTCAAATGGGCTATCGTGCACCTAAAATGGAGACCGTATGCAAAAGTTATGACCACGGGAAGTTGATGTACTAACTTACCCAAATGGGGCCCACATAACTTTTGGTGCTTCATCTCATAGGGTTAGGTTTTTCAATGTCTAGGGTTTTTGACATTCTTGTTTATTGTAAAAAGGCCTTCAGAGCCTCATTGTAACCATATTCTTGCGAATGAGCATAGCCATCACACCTCTTCTCAGAGATAAGCTGCCACCATTCTAAAAAGCTTGTTTTCCACTACATTTTATAGTTTTGGCTTATCTCCTTATAGAATAGAAAACCAGTTTTATTGTATCTCTGTTATTTTGTGTTAATCATATTTTAATAATCTGTATTCATTTTGTTCTTCCCATAAAATATGGATCAATGGTATCAGAGCAGTCTTCTCCTTGTCATCTTAATGCATGTCCCCAATGAGGTCAGATTACAAAGAGTTGAGTCTCGAGCTTGTTTCTCTTGAGGAAAAAATCTCTCATGTGCCTAAGCGACCTCTCATGGTAGGAGAAAATAAATATGACAGGACAGGAGATCCTTTCAAAATGTTTCTTAAGGGAGTCGTCGCATAATAGAGGAACGATATGATGGATAGTTTCACACAAATCCTTCGGCAACTACCAACAAGTGACAGATCTTCCTCGAGCGGAGGAGATGCCCCCTTCAAGTTCCAAATTAACTTATATATTCCTATATTTGAAGGTCATATAGATGCAAATGGTGTAGACAAGTGGTTGAATCTACTAGAAGGGTATTTTTCTATCCATAACTTTTCAAATAGAGAAAAGATTACTTTTTCTCTCCTCAAAGTCATTCCCCTTGTCAAATATTAGTGGGAAACTTTCTGTGAGCAAAAGGAAATAGAGGAAACCTCATTATTTATATTCAAGGCCACCTAGGAATCCTTCAGGGATTCTATTAAGGAACAATACTACCTTGTCAGAATTTATGAAGACTTGTATACCAAATGGACCACACTGCACCAAGAAAGAGACCAAGTAGTGGCAAAGTTCACAAATATATTTAATACCTTGTGCATGAAGCTGGGTATCAAAGATCCATAGTGACATTTGGTTCTCAAGTATTGTGGTTATCTGTATAGATAAATCCATAGCGAAATGGAATTTTTGGACATCTCGTCTTGGGCACAACCTACCAATATGCCATCAAAATCGAGCAGAAGCTCAAACAAAAGATGCGACAATTTGGGCCTGGGAACCCCTCAAAGTAAAATCCAAGAAAGGGCAGACCCATCCCACAGAACAAAGGATAGACAAAATATGGATAGTATCAAGACAACCAGTCCAAGCCACAAGAAAAGAAGGACACCAGAAAGACAAAGAATGATACTGGGAATTGGTGCGAGTTCCATAAGAGCCCTTGGCATAACACTATTGAATACTGCTCAAAGAAATCATTGGTTGATGAAGTGAAAGCCTCTAAATCAGATGTGGGTTCTGACTCTGAGTCACAACTAGAAAGGGGAATATGAATCATTGACGTAGAACCCAGTGCCGCTGTTGCTACGACCAAGCTCCAACCTGGTGAGCTAGATGAGCCAAAAGAAGGACAACACCTCTTCCATTCACATATGTGGGTAAAAGGCACCCTGATGCACTTCATGCTTGATAGAGGTAGCCAGAAGAACCTCATATCAGCAAAGGTCATCAAGCAACTAGCCCTGCTGACAACGCCGAACCCACAAGCCTACACCAATCCCTTCAAAGACAAGGTATTGTGTGATGCTCCTCCTCTCGAAGTTTGTAATGTTGTTTTCGGCCAACCTTATTTATGGAAATGTCATGTCGTATATGATTCTAGGCCTTGTATTGTTATTATTACCTTGAACAGGAAATTGTACAAGATACCCGAGGTAGTCTCTCCTAGTGCTATTTCCTTGATCTCTACCAATCAATGTATGAAGGTCATCTCTTAGACCGAGAAATTTACCTTCTTCATGATTCTCTCTCAAAGTGAGAAAAATATCACAACCACATCCAGGGCCTCTGTGACTAATCTCTCCACACAATAGAAGCAAGTGAATAAGGTCATGGAAGAATACTCATATATCATCTCCTCCTACTGGGGTACTTCTGCACTGCTAGGTCAAGCATCCCATCGATCTGACCCCAAGCGCATCGCTACCCAATGGGCTAGTCTACTGTCACTCTCTATTAGAAAATGAGGAGATCAAGAGTTATATCCAAGAAATTCTCAACAAGGGGAAAATCCATCCCATCGCATCGCCTTGTGGGAGCCCAATCATGTTGGTGCAAAAGAAAGATGGGACTTGGTGACTCTGCATTCATTATCGGGCTCTGAATATAATCACAGTCCGAAATTGATACCCTATTCCATGAATCGATGAACTCCTTGATTATCTCATGCGGGGGAAATAATTCAGTAAGATTGATCTAAATTCTGGCTACCACCAGGTCCCAATAGAACAAACAGATGTATGGAAGACTTCCATCAAGTCAAAACAAGGTCTTTTTGAATGAAAGGTCACGCCCTTTGGTTTGACAAATGCTCCAACAAATTTTATGAAGATGATGGATGATATCATATGAACTTTCACCAATAATTTTGTAGTGGTGTATCTATATGACATCCTCATCTACAACAATACTTGGGAGGAACACTTGCAGCATATTCAACAGGTTCTGCACACCTTGCGGCAACACAAACTATATGAAAACATGGAAAAATTCTCCTTCATCATGGAAAAGCTTCATTACTTAGGCTACATCATTGATCAACATGGTGTGCATGTGGATCCATCCAAGATCCAGGTCATCCATGACTAGCTAGCCCCAACCAAACTCACTGAACTTCAGAGATTTTTGGGCCTTGCCAATTTCTATCATAGTTTCGTGCTAGGATTTTCTCATATCGCATGGCCCATCAGCTAAGTAACCAGGGGTGGAGGTAAGGAAAAACTTTGTGTGGGGTCTATCCCAACAACAAGCCTTCGATGACTTGAAGAAGAGTTTGTGTTCATCCCTTGTACTTTTATTACCATACCTACAACATCCCTTTGAGATCCAGACATATGCTTCATACTATGTTTTGGGTACCTTTCTCACTCAACACGGCCACCCTATGGCATATCATAGTGAGACACTATCAGATGTTGTGTGTAACTACCATACTTATGAAAAATAAATGTACTCCATTGTGAAATCCTGTCGCTGATGGAGACATTAAATTCTTGGGAGGGATATTTTCATCCACACTAATCACAAGCTACTTGAGTTCATGTAGACCCAAGGAAAATTTCATAATGACCGCCATCAGAAGTGGTCAACATACTTACAACAGTTCCACATCAACAACAAGTATAAAATAGGAAGTGCCAACTGAGTTGTTGACTTCCTCACCCAACCTAAGTTCATACCACTCACCACAATGATAGAATCTTATGGCCATGAGACCTCTAGATGGCCCCACCTCTACAAGAAAGACCCTGACTTATCCACCACCTACCAAATGTTGGGCGCCAACTCAGTGGTCTCTAATTTCCATTTCCAGGATGGGTTGTTGTGTCGTATGGGCCATCTTTGTGTTCCATCAAGTGAGTGCATGAAGATTATTTGGGAAGCTCACTACAGTCGGGTGGCAGGACACTCTGGCATCGAAAAGACAGTGGCATTTTTTCAAAAACATTTCTACTAGGAGAAACTTTGACATAATGTCACCAAGTATATCAGGTCTTGCACCACCTCTATTATTTCCAAACCGACCACTAAGAAATAGGGCATGTACACCCCTCTTCCTAATCCTAATAGGCCATGGGAATCCATCTCAATGGACTACATTTTGGGCCTCCCATACACCAAGAGGGGAAATGAATTTGTTTTTGTGGTTGTTGATCGATTTTCCAAGATGGTGATTCTAGTCGTTTGCAAGAAGAACATCACAACAGAATCCACTTCCAAGATCTTCTTTGAATGAGTATGGGTACATTTTGGGATCCCACAAACCATTATCTCATACTATGACAGTCAGTGCCTCAGCTCATTCTGGTTGAGCCTCTGGTCACTGTTGCATACCAATATCACCAAATCCATTGCCTTCCACCCGTAGACAGATAGCCAAACAGAGATCGTCAATCAGATGGTTTTACATATCCTTTGCATGTACAATTCAAAACACCCCCACACATGGGATGAGAGTCTTCCCTATGCCCAACATAGCTAAAACTGATCCCTGCACAACTCAACTAGACACAGCCTCTTTTAGGTGGGGTTAGGATTCCAACCATTGGGCCACATGGATGTTGCACTACCCCTAGCGACCACCTCGACCGAATCATCCCTTGCTCCACTAGAAGATGATAAAGCCACCCGATTCATTGAGAGGATCCAACACATCTGCCAACAGGTTTAGGATATTCTACACAAGTCTAATGCCAAGTACAAGAAATGCCATGATCAACATTAGGTGTCACATAAGTTTTAGGTGGGCGAAAAAGTTTGGTTGCATTTGCAGAAAGAACGCCTTACAGGGCCCCATCAAAATATTTTCCCACTCCATTATGGGTCATACACCATCACCAAGGTTGTGGGTGGAAATGATTTTGAGCTCAACAATCCCCCCTTCCTTGTTCTGCATCAATTCTTCAACGTGGCTCTCCTTTGGCCATATTTCCAACCATTATTGGACACCTCAGAGATAGTAGAGTAGTTGACACCAACATAGCTCAACCCTAAATTCATCCAATAGGCATCAAGTGATAAGATTTTGGACACATAGATCAAGGGCACTTGACAACAAAAGATCTAACTTTATCTAGTCGTCAAAGCAGGGAAGCTCCTTCACCAAGGCAAGTGGCTCACCTAGGGACAAATTCAACAAAAATTTCCTCATATGATTGGGGAACTCAACTGAATGGTTACCATTTCTTCCTAAGGAGTGAGGATTCATCTAGGTGGATATCGGTGGTCACTCACCTATTCCAATGGCTCGAAAAACAGTTTTCCACTGTGGCAATTTTTTGGCATTTTTTCGGGTTCCAAACTTCCAGAGCCATTTTGAGGCCCTAAATGATGTTTTTTGGGGATTTAGGCCTCATGTGATTGCCAGAGGAACTAAACTTTCCAATGGGTTATCGTGTGCCTAAAATGGAGATTGTATGCAAAAGTTACGACTACGGGAAGTTGATGTACTAACTTACCCAAATGGGGTCCACATGACTTTTGGCGCTTCATCTCCTAGGGTTAGGTTTTTGGATGTCTAGGGTTTTTGACATTTCTATTTATTGTAAAAAGGCCTTCAGAGCCTCATTGTAACCATATTATTGTGAATGAGAATAGCCATCACATCTCTTCTTAGAGATAAGCCACTGCCATTCTAGCAAGCTTGTTTTCCGCTGCATTTTACAATTTCATCTTATTTCCTTATTGAATAGAAAACCAATTTTACTGTATCTCTGTTGTTTTGTGTTAAGAATATTTTAATAATATGTATTCATTTCATTCTTCTCATAAAATATGGATCAGTGGTATCAAAGAGGTCTTATCCTTGTCATTTTATTGTATGTCCCCAACGAGGTCAGGATACAAAGAATTGGGTCTTGAGCTTGTTTCTCTTGAGGAAAAATGCTCTTGCACACCGAAGTGACCTCTCATGGTAGGAGAAAATAAAGATGGCAAGATAGGAGATACTTTCAAAATGTTGCTTGAGTAATATCTCATGCAATAGAGGAACGAGATGATGGATAGTTTTGAAAAATTCCTTTGGTGGCTACCAACAGGTGACACATCTTTCTCGAGTGGAGGAGTCGTTCCTTCAAGGTACAAATCAACTTTGATATTCCTATTGTTGTAGGAAAATATGCCTGCGGACAAGTATATCGACCTCTAAGGCTTGACCTTAACCCTAGACAGAAAAGTGCTTATCATGGACACTAAATTTCTTTCGAATCTATCTAAGCCTAATGCATGAGAAGGAAGAGTAACAAAAGTACCTTTTAACC
>JASDQU010712884.1:7273-26084 GCA_032191745.1 Picea mariana
ATACTATGGGATAGGTATGACAGTAGCCGACATAGGTCCTATCCAACAAAGGCAGTCGATATGTGGATCGAGGGTGATGACAAAGGGAGTCAAAAGTGTGCAAAGTTTAGCAGCTAATGTGGAAGAATTGGCAACTATGACAGGATTACAGGTTGAGGTATGAGCTGGGATGAGAGGTTGCTGATTGTAGCTACTAAGAAGAGGAAGGGAATTTGGATCAAAAGATCTGTGTGGGTGATTGCGGATCAACCAGCTGCTGAGAATTGACAGGCGTCGTCTCAAAAGAAATATTCGTCCAAGGGCGAATGTAGATGGTGTGACTAATAGAAATGTAGACTCGGGCTAAAGAAACTGAAAACAAAGAACAAGGGTGGTGGACATGGAGGGAGTCCATGTAGGATGGAGAGGAAGAGACTATGATTGTAGATTGGGAGTGAAGTAGGTGTTGGTGTATACATGCCGATGAKAAACTGTGGAAAAGGCCAGTGGATAGTGTGGAGCCGTCACCAACAAGAAAAAGAGCAATGGGTTGAGTGACACATGATTGGACGTAGGACATATAAACCACAGATAACCACAAAGAGGGGCTGAGATAGCTTGGGCACCGGGTCGACTGCCCAAAATTTTTTGAGCAGCAGTTGGGTAGACCTAAAATTGTCTGGGCAACGTACATAAACTCAATCATGCTAGCTGAGATAGTCGAGAAGCACCTAAAGAGGACCAAGGTAGAAATAGAAGGTTGCGAGAAGCTCCAGGTAGCCTAGGATAGGGGTCCGGGTAGCGGGAATGTATCCCAAGCAGCGGGAAGCAAGACCGGGAAGGTGTCTGGGAAACCAGTAAAAAGTCTTTAGAGACAGGTCCAAGTGAGATGGAAGGAATAACTTTCGTGTCAGAGGGAGCAACCAATTGGGTGGATTGGAGAGCAACCATGGTAGTAGATCRGATAGTGAAGACAAAGTTACTTCCAGAGAATGGAAGTACCTTCCTCACTAAGAGGGAGTGTTGAAGTATTAGCATCATAAAAGTACTTCCACATRGTTCTGTGTCAACACGTGGGAGTTGTCCTTGTAACCTCTCAGAGAAATTTAGGAATTTCATTTTATGAGTCATTTATTAAAGTGAATGACCTTTTAATTATTAAGTTAAATGCCTAAGTTATTTGGAATTAATAACTTAAGTGTGTTGATTAAGTCCTAACCATCAGATCTAAAGTGAACGAGATATTAGATCTTCGTTGTTGATCACTTTGGAGAATATCTAGGGTTTTGAACTTAGGGTTAACTCAATGTAATAAAAGGGCACCTAAGTGAGATGAGGAGACACAATGGTGGTACACAAGGAGTGAGAGAGAACTCAGGTGTGCAGGGGTAGGGGAAGGGGACGATGAAAGGTAACAAGGGAGATAACAACCAAGTGGACTAGGCTATTTGATGCAACATTTGTATTTTCTCAGAAGGGCCATTATCCTAGGATGGGAGCCCTAATTTTTTATTAATAAAATAATCACAGATCTAGTTTTCCCACAAGATTTTTTCCGTGGGTTGTTTACCTGAAATCTATTGTGAAATGTGTTGTGGTTTCCTGAATGTGATTTCGCCGATTCAATTGTTTCGTTGATAACCTAACTATGATATTATTCAGTAAAATTGGTTTTTACTTGGAATTAATACCTTGGTGCTAGGTTTAGGAAAATCAACATGGTATCAGCGAGTAGACTTCGAGGAAGGCAAGTTTCTTAGGAGAGATTTATTTGCAGTGAGTTTATTTAGTCTGCGGGAAATTTGTAGGCTARGCTACTGGGTTAGCTGTAGGTAAATGTAAAATYAATATGAAAAAAAAGAGGGGGCACCATACRCCACTAAAGAAAGATCCGTCCAAGGGAAAATGTGTATGGTGTGACTACTAGTAGTGTAGACTCAGGATGAAGCAACCGACAAAAGAGAACARGGGTGACGGACGTGGAGAGAATCCACGTAAGTTGCAGAGGACGAGACCTTGACTATAGATTGGGCGTGAAGYAGGTTCTGGTGTATATAGGATGACAATAAGCCGAGAAGGTTGGTGKAAAACGTGGAGCTRTTGTTAGGAAGAAAAGGAGATTTGGGCAGCCCCAGGCAGCGGGTAGACTGTCAAAAAAMTTTCGGGAAGCARTTGAGAAGCCCTAGAATTTTCTAGACAGTGTAGAAAAACCTAGGAAGCAGGCTGAGAAAGTAGGGAAACACCCATAGAGGACCTAGGAAACAACAAGAGGTTGTGGTCAACCCCGGGTAGCCTAGGGTAGGGGTTCGGGCACCATATAGGTATCCCAGGAAATGGGAAGTAGGACCAGGCAGGGGTCTGGGTAGCTAGTAAATTTTTTTCAGATATGGGTCTGAGTGATATGGAAGGAATAGATTTGGTGTTAGAGGGAGCAATGAATCAGGTGGATTGGAGAGCAACCATGGTAGTAGATCGAATAACAAAGAAAGAGTTACTTCTAGAGAGTGGAAGTACCTTCCTCACTAAAAGGGAGTGTTGAAGTATTAGCATCGAACATGTACTTCCATGTGGGCTTGTGTGAACACATGGGAGTCATCCTTTTAACCTCTTAGAGAACTTTAGGAAGTTCACTTTATGAATCATTAATTAAAGTGAATGACCTTTTAATTCTTGAGTTAAATGCCTAACTTATTTGGAATTAGTAATTTAATTGAGTTGATTAAGTCCTAACCGTCAGATCTAAAGTGAACAAGAGATTATATCTCATCTATTGATCACTTTGGAGAATATATAGGGTTTTTAACTTAGGGTTAACTCAATGTAATAAAATGAAATGTAAGTGAGAGGAGGAGACACAATGATGGTACACAAGGAGTGAGTGAGCACTCAAGTGTGCAGGGGTAGGGGGTGAGGAAATAAAACAAGGGTTATAACAACCAGGTGGGCTAGGATATTTTCTCCATCATTTCTATTTCCTCAGAAGGGCCATTATCCTAGGACGAGAGCCTTGATTTTTGTCCATTCTGTTATTGCAAAGACTTTAGGTTGAACAAAGCCCAATCCAATATACAAAGGTGGGACAACTACGTGAATACATACCCATTTTCACCTTAGATAGGTACTCCCCTCGCTTTAGTGAAGAAAAAATCCTACACAAGGGGGGAATCCCGATGACCCTAGGGGGATTGAGATGGAGGTTGGAGAGATAATGAGAGGACCCCCTTATGTCAATGATGGAATAATCATGGCTTGAAAGTGATTCTTTCATATGGAGGATGGTTTTCAAAGGATTGGGTACCTTCACCAGAGTGTTACACCTGCGTGAGACAAGAAAAATAATAGTGATACAAGCCTTGAGATAAATGGGACAAGTAAGTGAAGCTTGATGTCCTAAATTACAGCAGTAAAAAAAGGTATATATCAGCAATGAAATAAATTATTTACCACAAAAATAACCATAAAAAACATCAAATATTTATTGAGTAATGAAGCATTAAACAAGTAGATAAATTCCCAATACTTAGACACAAGCTTTGATGCTGAGTTAGGTCTGAAAAAAGGATGTTTTCAGAGAAGATAAATGTCTATAGAAAACAATTTCTATAGCAACAATATTCAACCAACAAAAATCACGAGTAAACTACCTAATTGATGCATAATGATTAGTAGATAATTATGGAAGATTCTAGCAAATTCCAAGAGCTGAAAAGTGAGTAAAAGAAAGTTTTAAATGAGTTTGGTGCAACCCTAATGGATGTAGTATAAATTAAAAAAAAAAAAAAGATTTACTTGGCTAAGCTAGATGCCCTAGTGGATCAAGAAATCCTAAAGCATGTAAATTTGATTCCACTTTAGACAATTGAAATATCTCAACAAAACACATTATCCAATGCAACTATTTTGTTTCTCCAATGAAATTTTTAGACTAGTGATTTGATTCTATTGGGTAATCAGATTATTTTTTATAAGATTTAGATCCACAATATCTCTAGGGGTGTAATTCCTTTTACTTCCAGAGCATGCAAAACCAATAAATTTAAGTCTAGGAGGGTGTAAGCCCTTTTACTCCTCCTAGAAACCTTGTAAAAATGACTTATCAAATTGAAAATAAAATGGATCTTGGTTGAAGGTGTATGCCCTTATAAACCTCCAAGGTTTTTAGACAAGTGTAGCATGAAACAAGAAGAAAATACCAACAAAGTACTAAATTTTCTTACCAATTTCACAAGATAGCAAGACCAAACCTTAGTTTACCAAGATATTTCCATCAACATGCAATAGAACAAGCCTCCAAAGGTTCCCACCACCTTAGCTCCACAATATACCATAAAAAAACATCCAAACATGTTTCATAAGAGAGAGATAGTCCAAAATGCCCTAGTAGGGTGCAAATTTCAGCCAAGTAGACTTCTCTAATGAGAGAGATATGTTAAAATCAAATGAATTTGATCCTTATTTATACAAAACCTATAAAACATGTTTTTCCACATTTAGTTAGGGTAAACCACAAAATAAGGGGGTAATCCCCCTTAATTTTTCCCCTTTACAACTTTAATTTGATTTTACACATAAAGAAACCCTAAAAAGTGACGTCAATCCCTAAGGGGGTGACATCTTGGTACTTTTGGCAAGTCATTGAGCAATAGGAGGAAGTCGTTGAGCCTCCAAAAAATTTCCCTTCATGCACAAGGGTCTTATCCATGGTGCAAGGGGTATTCCTCATATCAATTTTCCAAGTGTCCATTAAATCATCACCACCACCACAAACGTTAGCTCTAGTCAAGATGTCAAGCCCAAGAAGTGTGGTGTAAGGCCTTCAAAGGCAATTCGTTGGGATATATAGGGTTAGGATTCAACTCCAAGGTCTTCTCTCTTTCCTCCAAAGGATACTTCCAACCTCTATCTAGCCCCCAAATTCTGGGTCATGGCATCCAACCTGTGTGCTTCCTACTCCAATGAAGGCCCAAGCTGGGCTTGTTCCTACAAAACATCCATCAGACAAGGTATTGTAAAGAAAAATGAGTGCGCCCTCCAAGGGTCTCAAGTCAAATGTATCATGGTAGGTAAAATCACATTTAGTACAAGAGCCACCTAAAATTTTTCATTAAAACTACTTCATCAAATTAAGCAAGTGCTAAAAGACCCTATGCAATTTGTCAAGTTTAGGTATGGGAGGGTTGTCAAGGTGACCTATTGGGTGAGTCATTCTTTAAGTCAAGGAGAGTTTCCTAGGTGGGCCCCTCTCTAAGTCATGTGGAGAAAATTAAATGGATGGGGGTAATATTTTTGGGAATGGGGTTCATGACATACAAGGGTTCGTATTGTCTCATTTATGGGTGCCTTTGTAGAGGGTGTGTTGCACCTTCATTTTCAATGCAATCTTTTTCTAAGCCCATTTATTTTCCATTAATTAATTAAAGTCCAAAAAAATTGGGTAGTCCAAAAGGGTAATATAATACTTGGTAGGAAGTACAACAATGCCACTTGAAGGGAGAGCTACACATAGTGCCACATGGGTAAAGAAAAGGTTGTAACACACTTGTGTAGATCCCTCAACAAGTGGGACGTCTATATAATATGAATTTGTTTCTTGCAAGTCTTTGATTTTTTTAGGATAAATGTTTCATTGTTCTCAAGACCTCCTTGGGAGAGCATTTGGAAGGTTATAGTTTTGGATTTTATCTTTTTCTAGCTACATTCCCTCTTGGCCTTCAACCCCTTCTTCCCATGAAATGAGGTACAATCCCTTCTTGGGTCAATACACCCGAAAATCCCAAAAGATAAGGAGGTGAAAAGGATGAAGTGTGAAAAATGATAACTATGATTGTGGATGGCAAAATGACTCATCAAGGGGATCTCCTAGTGGAAAACACATCCCCAAGGGTGACCACTTACTAGGGAACAATGTCAACCACCAAGGTGAAACATGGAAAAGACCATAATTTCCAAGAACGACGTTCTATAATCAAAAGTGTCTTTAAATGCAACATATTAAAATGCCTTAAGTATTAAAGTGACACCACAATAACTGATTTGTACCTCATGGATCAAGACCCATTATCTTCTTGAAGTAAGATGATGTGGTGAATGCCATCTCGATGACCCCAGGATGCATGGTGGTGAAGTGGGTCTCTCTCTGTGAATGTGGATGTTGTCATTCATCTGTCTCTTGGTACTCCATGTTTGCAACCCGAGGGCCTCGAGACATTATCTCCTTAGTTATCCCTAGAAATTTGGGATAACACATTTCATTGCTATTATTATTATAGATTTTGTACTTTAGTTTGTTGGAAGGAAAAGAATGTGATCTAGATAGAGAACAAAGATATGAGATAGGATTATTGTTCATAAAATAAAGGTAATCATCACATCCCATCCGTTGTCTTTTGGTTTGAATCTTTCTATGGTCTATGATTCCATATCAGTGGGGGATGACCCAATGGTGTGGTGCTATGTATGGTTATTGCATCATTTTAGTTATATTTTATTTTGCTTCTTGTATGGTTTATTCATTGGCTCATATTCAATTCTATTTGTTTGGTTTATGGAGTGATTCATTCTTTCCATAGAGTCTAAGAAGGATATTGGTGATTATACATAGATATTGCAAATATAAAGAGATGAAAATATAGAGAATACAATATGTGAGTCATTATTTTATCCTAAAAAATAATATTATAATCTTCCAATGATATATTGTCCTTTTACCCAATGATATATTGGTTTCTTGCACATTGATTTTTCCTTTTGGAATTGTTCTAATGTATTATCATATAGTTGATGGGTTTGAAATTCTACTTTATCTATAATTTTGATACGATTTTTTTTGGGTTGATATATTTATAATGTCCGGGGCTCATTCTTCATGGTTGGTGCAACAAAAGTGTTGGCAAGATTATGTTGATGTTCACCATCATCCAACATTATCATGATTGATCATTTTGGATGGTTCCAAATGCCAACAATTTATATTTGTAGGTTCTCTACTCCTTGCTATCAGTATATTTTTGGTCATTCCATTGATGTTATTAGTATAACTATGTATCTGGTGAAAAGTGATGTCTCTCCATCCTTGTAGAATAAATTGTATGGGAGACATGCTTTCTATTATTTATAAGTATTGATGAAAAATAAGATTAAAATTAGAATGCAATTAAGATTATTAATACATTTTATTGTATGTAGACTAATAATCTTCATTTTTTCTTTCTTCCAGGTGAAGAATGAAGATTGGAAGAAAGACATTGTATAGAAAAGGAGAAAATACATTTATAATTTTTATTTTTTTGTTTTTGCCTTGTTTTATAGAAATTAAGCATGGCCATGCTTTATTTTGTTTTTTGTGTTAACATTTTTTCAGTTGTTTTTATTTTCTATTGTTGTTTGGTTTTGGTTTGTTTTTTTGGAGAGAAAAGGAAAGTGATGTGCAGTGAGAAGAAAGGATATGAGATTGGCTGTTTTTTTTGTTGTAATAAAGTAGTTGTATTACCTTTCAGAATCAAAATTTACATATAATTTCTGAGAGACCAGTGTTGAGGCTTCCATAAAATGAAACCAACCCCACCACCAGAGATAAAAGTTCCATAAGAGTATTCTAATTTTGTTGTTGTCTAGCAGTCTGGCATGATGTGAATTGAAAATATCTAATATAAGCCTATTCTTGAAACAAGAAAGATAACTCGGTGGCTTGGTAGGCCAGACGAAGGCTATGAAGAACAAAAAATAACAGACCATGATAATTACTTGCTTATGTAGTTGTGGGGGAAATCATGTTCTGACTCGTCTAACCATTTTGGCTCCATCATTGCATGAAGAAGCTCCTATGTGGTTCGGCGTTGAGAAGGGTCTTATGCTCGAGAATCCATAAGCCAGTCCAGGCACTTCTCCATAAACTCTTGGCAAAATTTCATTTCTGCATTGTCCTTGCGTAAATCCTGGATTGTTTCTCTCTGGACATTAGTGAAGCCGGGATGAGGCAGAGGAGTGGCGAAAGAACTGGAGGCAACATACAGATTAGGGGGAAGTGAACTAGTGTTGGAAGTTAAGGGTGGAGCGTCGGGTGGCTTGCGTTCTATGTTGTCACCCATGGAGCGAGGGGGTCACTTGGCCATGGTATTGTGGGAGGGATAGGTGCAACAAGGATGCGAGATGCAAGGAGGTCGACCACTTTATGTATAAAATGTGCCTTCTCTAATCGAGCGTCCTCAAATTCTAGGCATGAAATGAGCACAAAGAGAGTCGCACTGAGGAAGAGAGGGAATCCAATAGGTGTGTGATGTAAGAGGTCAAATCTCAGATAAAAGAAAAAGAGTAGGCTTGGGAATAAGAACATGCGCTAGGAGATGAGCTCCCTCGGCCAAGAAGAGTTCAAAATGATCCATCTACAGAGGGTGTGTGGTAGGGTTAACCCGCAAAGGAGGGCGAGGATCCATCAATTTCACATGAATTATGTATAGGATGGAGGATGACTTTAGGTGAAGTTGCAAAGACGGTTGCAGGTGGAGTGAATGCGCGCCACTGATTCAACACCCTAGGAGAGAAGGGGTAGTTAACGTGCATGTTGTCAAGGTGGACATGTCCGCTAGATGTCACCCCATCGATGGTAGATGAGTTTGGTTGTTATTACATGAATAAGGGTGAGTAATCCCAAAGGATTCGGGGATGGTCAATGACGAGTAAGTATGTAAGTTTCATTCATCATTTTATTTGTTTATCATAAAAATTGTTATATGGTTTACTAATAATATCTTTGCTAGCTATATTAATTTTCTCTTTGTAGCGAGTCATTGCAACTTTAGAGTCTAGAAAGGTTGAGTGACGAAGAAACATTTAACAATACAAACAACAAAAGATGCAAATGTGGAGAAGAGGATGGGTGAGTTGTGTTTATTTCTTGCAAGATAATTTGATTCTATAAATTGATGAAATATTGCTTTCCTTAAATAAAGGTAAATCATCACATCCCATCCGTAGTCTTTTGGTTTAAATCCTTCTATGGTTGATGATTCCATATTAGTGGGGGATGACCCAATGGTGTGGTGCTATGTATGGTTAATGCATCATTTTATTTATATTTTATTTTATTTCTTGTATGGTTTATTCATGGTCTCATATTCAATTCTATTAATTTGGTTTATGAAGTGATTAATTGTTGTTGTAGAGTCTAAGAAGGTGACTTGTGATGATACATAGCTATTGCAAACATAAAGATATGCAAACATAGAGAAGACAAAGATAGAGAACAAAGATATGAGATAGGATTATTGTTCCTAAAATAAAGGTAATCATCACATCTCATCCGTTGTCTTTTGGTTTGAATCTTTCTATGGTCTATGATTCCATATTGTTGGAAGGAAAGGAATGTGGTCTAGATAGAGAACAAAGATATGAGATAGGATTATTGTTCCTAAAGTAATCATCACATACCATCCATTGTATTTTGGTTTGAATCTTTCTATGGTCTATGATTCCATATCAGTGGGGGATGACCCAATGGTGTGGTGCTATGTATGGTTAATGCATCATTTTATTTTATTTCTTGTATGGTTTATTCATGGTCTCATATTCAATTCTATTAATTTGTTTTATGAAGTGATTAATTGTTGTTGTAGAGTCTAAGAAGGTGACTTGTGATGATACATAGCTATTGCAAACATAAAGAGATGCAAACATAGAGAAGATAATGGGTGAGTCATTATTTTATCCTACAAAATAATATTATCATTTTACCCAATGATATATTGGTTTCTTGCACAACATTTTATCTTTTGGAATCGTTCCCATGTATTATCATATGGTTGATGGTTTTGAAATTATAATTTATCTATAATTTTGATAAGATTTTGTTTGGTTTGATATCTTTATAATTTTTAGGGCTTATTCTTCATGGTTGGTGCAACAAAAGAGTTGGAAAGTTTATGTTGATGTTCGTCATCATCCAACATCATCATGATTGATCATTTTGGATGGTTCCAAATGCCACCCATGTATATTTGCAGGTGCTCTACTCCTTGTTATTAGTATATTTTTGTTCATTCCATTCCTATTATTATTATTATAGCTTTTGTAATTTGATTTTTTGGAAGAAAAGGAAGGTGTTCTAGATAAGGAACAATGATATGAGATGGGATTATTGTTCCCTAAATAAAGGTAAATCATCACATCCCATCTATAGTATTTTGGTTTAAATATTTCTATGGTTGATGATTCCATATCAGTGGGGGATGGCCCAATGCCATGGTGCTATGTATGGTTAATGCATCATTTATTTATATTTTATTTTATTTCTTGTATGGTTTATTCATGGTCTCATATTCAATTCTATTAATTTGGTTTATGGAGTGAGTTATTGTTGTTGTAGAGTATAAGAAGGAGACTGGTGATGATACATAGATATTGCAAACATAAAGAGATGCAAATATAGAGAAGACAATGGGTGAGTCATTATTTTATCCTACAAAATAATATTATAATCTTCCAATGATATGTTATTTTTTTACCCAATGATATATTGGTTTCTTGCACAATGATTTTTCCTTTTGGAATTGTTCTCATGTATTATCATATAATTGATGCATTTGAAATTCAAATTTATCAATAATTTTGATAAGATTTTGTTTGTGTTAATATCTTTATAATGTTCGGGGTTAATTCCTCATGGTTGGTGCGACAAAAGTGTTGGCAACTTTATGTTGATGTTCCTCATCATCTAACATTATCGTGTTTGAACATTTTGGATGGTTCCAAATGTCACCCATGTATATTTGCAGGTGCTCTATTCGTTGATATCAGGATATTGTTGTTCATTCCATTGCTATTATTATTATAGTTATGTATCTGGTACAAAGTGATGTCTCTCCATTCTTATAGAACAAATTATATGGGAGGTATGTTTTCTATTATTTATAAGCATTGATAAAAATAGGCTTAACATTAAGATGCAATTAACACTATTAATACATTTTATTGTATTTAAAATAATACTCTTCATTTTTTTCATTGTTTCAGTGAAGAATGTAGATTCAAGGAAAGACATTATATATAAAAGGAGAAAAGACGTTTATAATTTTTATTTTTATTTTTTTCATCTATTTGTTTTTTCTTTGTTTTATAGACATTAAGCATGGCCATGCTTTGTTTTGTTTTTTGTGTTATTATTTTTACAGTTTTTTTTTTATTATCTTAAATGTGTTTTAGTTTTCATTCGATTTGTTAGAGAGAAAAGGAAGGTGATGTGAAGTGAAAATAAAGGAGATGAGATTGGTTGTTGTTACATGAAGAAAAGTGAATAATCCCAATGGATTTGGGGATGGTCAAGTTCGAGTAACTATGTAAGTTTCATTCATCATTTTATTTGTTTTTTATTTAAATTCGTATATGGTTTATTGAAGATCTCTTTGCTAGCTCTATTAATTTTCTCTTTTTAGTGAGTCATTGCAAATTTAGAGTCTACAAAGGTTGTGTGATGAAGAAATGTAGAACAATACAAAGGACAAAAAATGCAAATGCGGAGAAGAGGATGGGTGAGATGTGTTTATTTCCTGCAAGATAATTTGATTCCATAACTCGATGAAATATTTCTTTCCTTGAATAAAGGTAAATAATATTATCCCATCCATAGTATTTTTGTTTAAATCCTCCTATGGTTCATGATTCGATATCAATGGGGATGGACAATGGCATGATGCTATTTATGAATAATTCATCATTTTATTTATATTTTATTTTATTTCTTGTATGGTTTATTCATGGTCTCTTATTCAATTCTATTAATTTGGTTTATGGAGCGAGTAATTGTTGTTGTAGAGTCTAGAAAGGCAACTGGTGATGATACATGGAAATATAGAGAAGATAATGGGAGTCATTATTTTATTCTAAAAAATAATATTATCATTTTCCAATGATATATTATTGTTTTACCCAATGATATATTGGTTTCTTGGACAATGATTTTTCCTTTTGGAATTGTTCCTGTGTATTATCATATAGTTGATGGGTTTGAAATTCAACTTTATCTGTAATTTTGATAAGACTTTGTTTGTGTTGATATCTTTATAATGTTCGGGGCTTATTCTTCATGGTTGGTGCAAAAAAAGTGTTGGAAAGTTTATGTTGATGTTTTTCATCATCCAACAATATCATGATTGATTATTTTGGATGGTTCCAAATGACACCCAAGTATATTTGCAAGTGCTCCACTCCTTTTTGTAAGTGTATAGTTGTTCGTTCCATTGCTATTAATATTATAGATTTTGTAATTTGGTTTGTTGGCAGAAAAGGAAGGTAGTCTACATAAAGAGCAAAGATATGAGATGGGATTATTGGTCCTTAAATAAAGGTAAACAATCACATCCCATCTGTAGTCTTTTGGTTTAAATCCTTTTAAGGTTGATGATTCCATATTAGTGGGGGATGGGAAATGGTGTGGTTCTATGTATGGTTAATACATCATTTTATTTATATTTTATTTTATTTCTTGTATGGTTGATTCATGGTCTCATATTCAATTCTATTAATTTGGTTTATGGAGTGAGTAATTGTTGTTGTAGAGTCTAAGAAAGTGATGAGACATAAATTTGCAAACAAAAGGAGATGCAAATCTAGAGAAGACAATGGATGAATTATTATTATTTCCTACAAAATAATATTATCGCTTTCCAATGATATATTAGTTTATTGCACAATGATTTTTCCTTTTGGAATTGTTCCCATGCATTATCATATAGTTGATGGGTTTCAAATTCAACTTTATCTATAATTTTGATAAGATTTTCTTTGGGTTGATATCTTTATAATGTTCAGGGCTTATTTTTCATATTCGATGCAACAAAAGTGTTGGAAATTTTATGTTTGTGTTCGTCATCATCCAATATTATCATGCTTGAACATTTTGGATGGTTCCAAATTCCACCCATGTATATTTCCAGGTGCTATACTCATTGCTATCAATATATTGTTGTCCATTACAATGTTATTATTATTATAGTTATTTATTTGGTGCAAAGTGATGTCTCTCCATGCTTATATAATAGATTATATGGGAGGTATTCTTTCTATTATTTATAAGTATTAAAATAGGCTTAACAATATAATGCAATTAACATTATTAATACATTTTATTTTATTTAAACTAATAATATTAATTCTTTCTTTCTTTTAGGTGAAGAATGAATATTAGAGGAAATACATTATATAGAAAAGGAGAAAATACGTTTATTATTATTATTTTTTGTTTCTTTGATTTATAGACATTAAGCATGTGCATGCTTTGTTTTGTTTTTTGTTTTAATATTTTTTCAGTTGTTTTTATTTTTTATTTTTTATTATTTTGTATGGTTTGGTTTTTGTTTGGTTTGTTGGAGAGAAAAGGAAGGTGATGTGTAGTGAAAATAAAGGAGATGAGATTAGTCGTTGTGACTTGAAGAAAGGTGAATAATCCCAAAAGAGTCAGGGATGGTCAAGTCCAAGTAAGCATAAGTTTCATGCATCATTTTATTTGTTTATTATTTAAATTGCTACATGGTTTATTGATGATATCTTTGCTAGCTCCATTAATTTTCTCCTTGTAGTGAGTCATTTCAACTTTAGAGTCCACAAAGGTTGAGTGATGAAGAAACGTTGAACAATACAAACAACAAGAGACACAAATGCAGAGAAGAGGATGTGGATGTGTGAGTTGTGTTTATTTCTTGCAAGATAATTTGATTCTATAACTCAATGAAATATTCCTTTCCTTAAATAAAGGTAAATATCAACATCCCATTCATAGTATTTTGGTTTAAATCCTTATATGGTTGATGATTCCATATTAGTGGGGATGGAAAATGGTGTGGTTGATGATTCCAAACCATTGTAACAAGAATAGGGTTGTTTCCCTTCTCTCCAACCTCCACGAGTCTGCCAAAGGCCCACGACCTTCCTTCTCACTTATACGTCTCACCTAATGGGGCTCTCGACCCTCTATAAACCCCAGGGGCACAAAAAAGGATCCCACAACCTGATAAAAAAATATTTGACCTATTCCAGAGAATCCTATGGACCTGACAGCTCTGTTGGGAATGAGACTGGCCTCCTCAAACACCCTCAACAACCCCATAACTCTCCCTGCCTCAAGATACAACCCTCAGAAAAGGCTCAACCCTCCTAGCACCACGATCTTTCCATAAAGAGGTAAATCAACCTCCTATGAAGCCTCACGAATTCCTCCAATAGTGATACATAGTACAAACCTGCAACAAATGAGATCGATTGCCTCCTAGGTAGATTGATATAGTATTTTGGTTTAAATCTTTCTATGGTTGATGATTCCATATCAGTGGGGGATGGTCCAATGCCATGGTGCTATGTATGGTTAATGCATCATTTTATTTATATTTTATTTTATTCCTTGAATGGTTTATTCATGGTCTCATATTCAATTCTATTAATTTGGTTTATGGAGTTAGTTATTGTTGTCGTAGAGTCTAAGAAGGCGACTAGTGATGATACATAGATATTGCAAACATAAAGAGATGCAAATCAAGAGAAGACAATGGGTGAGTCATTATTTTATCCTACAAAATAATATTATAATCTTCCAATGATATATTATCCTTTTACCCAATGATATATTGGTTTCTTGCACAATGATTTTTCTTTTTGGAATTGTTCTCATGTATTATCATATAATTGATGTGTTTGAAATTGAAATTTATCAATAATTTTGATAAGATTTTGTTTGTGTTAATATCTTTATAATGTTTGGTGTTAATTCCTCATGGCTGGTGAGACAAAAGTGTTGGCAATTTTATGTTGATTTTCCTCATCATCTAACATTATATTGTTTGAACATTTTGGATGGTTCCAAATGTCACCCATGTATATTTGCAGGTGCTCTATTCGTTGATATCATGATATTGTTGTTCATTCCATTGATATTATTATTATAGTTATGTATTTGGTACAAAGTGATGTCTCTCCATTCTTATAGAAAAAAATATATGGGAGGTATGTTTTCTATTATTTATAAGCATTGATAAAAATAGGCTTAACATTGGAATGCAATTAACACTATTAATACATTTTATTGTATTTAAACTAATACTCTTCATTTTTTTCATTGTTTCAATGAAGAATGAAGATTCAAGGAAAGACATTATATAGAAAAGGAGAAAAGACGTTTATATATATTTTTTTCATCTATTTGTTTTTGCTTTGTTTTATAGACATTAAGCATGGCCATGCTTTATTTTGTTTTTCGTGTTATTAGTTTTTCAATTGTTTATTATTATTATTATTATTATTATCTTTTGTGTTTTAGTTTTAGTTCAATTTATTGGAGAGTAAAGGAAGGTGATGTGAAGTGAGAATAAAGTAGATGAGATTGGTTGTTGTTACATGAAGAAAAGTGAATAATCCCAATGGAGTCGGGGATGGTCAAGTTTGAGTAACTATGTAAGTTTCATTCATCATTTTATTTGTTTTTTATTTAAATTCATATATGGTTTATTGAAGATCTCTTTGCTAGCTCTATTAATTCTCTTTTTAGTGATTCATTGCAACTTTAGAGTCTACAAAGGTTGTGTGATGAAGAAACATAGAACAACACAAAGAACAAGAAATGCAAAAGCGGAGAAGAGGATGGGTGAGATGTGTTTATTTCCTGCAAGATAATTTGATTCCATAACTCGATGAAATATTTCTTTTCTTGAATAAAGGTAAATAATATTATCCCATCCGTAGTATTTTTTTTTAAAATCATGCTATGGTTCATGATTCCATATCAGTGGGGATGGCCAATGGCAAGATGCTATTTATGGATAATGCATCATTTTATTTATATTTTATTTTATTTCTTGTATGGTTTATTCATGGTTTCTTATTCAATTATATTAATTTGGTTTATGGAGCGAGTAATTGTTGTTGTACAGTCTAGGAAGGCGACTGGTGATGATACATGCAAATATAGAGAAGACAATTGGTGAGTCATTATTTTATTCTACAAAATAATATTATCATTTTCCAATGATATATTATTGTTTTACCCAATGATATATTGGTTTCTTGCACAAAGATTTTTCCTTTTGGAATTGTTCCTGTGTATTATCATATAGTTGATGTGTTTGAAATTCAACTTTATCTGTAATTTTGATAAGATTTTGTTTGTGTTGATATCTTTATAATGTTTGGGGATTATTCTTCATGGTTGGTGCAACAAAAGTGTTGGCAAGTTTATGTTGATGTTTGTCATCATCCAACAATATCATGATTGATTATTTTGGATGGTTCCAAATGACACCCATGTATATTTGCAAGTGCTCTACTCTTTTCTGTTAGTGTATAGTTGTTCATTTCATTTATATTAATATTATATCTTTTGTAATTTGGTTTGTTGGAAGAAAAGGAAGACAGTCTACATAAAGAGCAAAGATATGAGATGGGATTATTGGTCATTAAATAAAGGTAAACCATCACATCGCATCCGTAGTCTTTTGGTTTAAATCCTTTTAAGGTTGATGATTCCATATTAGTGGGGGATGAGAAATGGCGTGGTTCTATGTATGGTTAATACATCATTTTATTTATATTTTATTTATTTCTTGTATGGTTGATTCATGGTCTCATATTCAATTCTATTAATTTGGTTTATGGAGTGAGTAATTGTTGTTGTAGAGTCTAAGAAGGTGATGATACATATATATTTCAAACAAAAGGAGATGCAAATCTAGAGAAGACAATGGATGAATTATTATTATTTCCTACAAAATAATATTATGATACATATATATTGCAAACAAAAGGAGATGCAAATCTAGAGAAGACAATGGATGAATTATTATTATTTCCTACAAAATAATATTATCGCTTTCCAAAGATATATTAGTTTATTGCACAATGATTTTTCCTTTTGGAATTGTTCCCATGTATTATCATATAGTTGATGGGTTTCAAATTCAATTTTATCTATAATTTTGATAAGATTTTCTTTGGGTTGATATCTTTATAATTTCCAGGGCTTCTTTTTCATGTTCGATGCAACAAAAGTGTTGGAAAGTTTATGTTTGTGTTTGTCATCATCCAATATTATCATGCTTGAACATTTTGGATGGTTCCAAATGCCACCCATGTATATTTCCAGGTGTTATACTCATTGCTATCAATATATTGTTGTCCATTCCAATGTTATTATTATTATAGCTATGTATTTGCTGCAAAGTGATGTCTCTCCCTGCTTATAGAATAGATTATATGGGAGGTATTCTTTCTATTATTTATAAGTATTAAAATAGGCTTAACAATATAATGGAATTAACATTAATAATAATAATAATAATCTATTTTTAAGGTCACGGCCAAGCCACACCAAATTGGTGTATGAGACCCCCTTGTTTGTGGGACAAGGGACCCCCTCCGCCCAACGATTTGACTGGTAAAGTCTACGGAGGTATACATACCCTACCCCCCTCTGGATTTGAACTTATGACCTCTTAAGAGGAAACACATGTTCTTAATACATTTTATTTTATTTAAACTAATAATATTAATTTTTTCTTCCTTTTAGGTGAAGAATGAATATTAGAGGAAAGACATTATATAGAAAAGGATAAAATATGTTTATAATTTTTATTTTTTTGTTTTTGGCAATTGTTTTTGCTTTGATTTATAGACATTAAGCATAGGCATGCTTTGTTTTGTTTTTTGTTTTAATATTTTTTCAGTTGTTTTTATTTTTTATTTTTTATTATCTTTTATGGTTTGGTTTGTTGGAGAGAAAAGGAAGGTGATGTTGTTACCCATGATTTTGGTCATCGTGATGATGTATTGATGATGGTGTACTCAGGCTCTTCATTAGAACTTTCTCCTGAGAAAAGTTACCTTCATCTCTTTCCAGAAATCACATTTTTGAGGACTATTCGCAGGTTGCTAGTATATTTGCCTGCGAGAATGCATGATTCTCGCAGGCTGCCTTAAGCCAGGGTGCGAGAAGTTCGCACTGTGTTGAACTGCTAGGGTGCGAACTCTTTCTTAAGCAAGGAAAAAGATGAATTCTCGAAGCTTCTAGAAAGGAATCTTCTAGAAGGATGAGATGGCATTCGAATGGTTATCCTAGTACTGGATTCCCTGATATTTTGGGATCATTCTTATCCAAGTAACCAATTCATTCTCTCCTATATATTGAGTGAATTCTCATGGAAAAAGTTAGAAGAAAAGAAGCAAGATTCATTGGAGAATTGGTGAAAGAATTGTGTGAAGGACTGATGCTACAACAGCTAGGAGACTCCAGCAAGTTCATCCAAAGTAGTTGATCTTCTTCATGCAAGTGAGCAAATGTGTGTGTCGGAGCCAAGGGCCATCGAAAGGAAGTTTGCGACATCAAGGCTCATGTTGTAATCTTTACTTTCCATTAATATGATACTGTAATATGTCCCTTTCCCATAAAGCTAAGTCCACTTTATTGTATAACTCCTTGATCATATACATAGATTGACTGTTGAATAGATTGTGCTTTCTTCACTTTGGTTGGTTTGTGTTGTCTTGATCTTGGCTGCACAAGAGCACTGGAGTGAAGCGGGAGAAACACCGATCAAAGGAAGCAATAATAAGGTATGTTCTTCGTTCTTGCCTCCTATTTAATTCAATAGTTGAAATCTAGGGAAAGAGTCATATTCTGTCTTGCTTTGTTCTAGATCCAGGTGGATCTAGGGAGATCGGTTTGTGTTTTCACTTACGGATTTATCCAATAACAAAATTGGCGACTCCACTGGGGAAACAACCGTTTTCTTTGTGGATTTTGGTATTTTTCTGTGGCCATTTACTCTTGTTTCACTTTTATCCTTTCCTATCAATCTTTGAG
>JASDQU010712885.1:0-23057 GCA_032191745.1 Picea mariana
CTGTGCTTGTCTGAGAAAAGGGGTTGAGATTTTGGGTAGAAGGTTAAAGGTTAAATCTGAAGGGTCATGATTTGCGTATAGGCTTAGAGCCCTAGCCTATTAGTCCGTAGGGTAAAATACCCAACAACACCACTGGTGGTGACCACTGGTCTAACTAAAAGGTGCTTCGTGATCTCAAACCTCAGGTGTTTTCCTCCTGCCTTCTCCACAGGTTCTTCCTCCAAAGTACGTGGATCTCTGCCTTGTGTCCTCTGAATCCAACAGCTCAGATTGATTTCTCACTTTTCCCCTCGCAAAGTTTAGATTTCTTTCTCTCAATTATTTTGATGTTCGAGTCCTCTAACTCTCGGATCTTCTTCCACCTATCAACCCTGATGATGGATGGTTCCGATTATTTGAGAACTTTGGGACTTCACAAAGTCCACTCTCCTGGGCACTTTGAAGGTTTTATGCCTCGTGCACTTTCCTTGGGATCCAACGAATATTGGTCCTCATGCTCATATTTGATGGCCCAGATCTGATCTCCTCCTACACACTCTTCTAATTGTCTAGATGTGGATTCCAACGGTCCATATCTTTCATAGTGCTTGATCCAATGGTCACTGTTGCACCTCCTCCTGAGCTTTCCTTTTCTTCCCTGACTAGGAAAATTTTATATGTTTTGAAGGTCTCTAACTTTGATTTACTTCCTGCGAGCCTTGGTGTATGGGTATTGACTTTAGATTTCCCTCCTGAGCTTACGAACTTGAAACAAGTTCGCCTCTTGGACCTCATCTGCACTTCTGAAAAATGCTTGTCTCTTCTCATCTTGGTCCTTAGGGAATTTTGAATTCCCACGTAATCATTACGTTAATCTACTCGCATCGGATCGACATCCCATGACCTTCCTCGATCCCACAGTCCAGATCACATCGCAACTTCAGTTTTCAGAAGTTTATTTGTGCCAACGTGCGATTCTCCTGATGTGTGAACTCTGATTTCTCCAATCCAACTATCAAGGAGGGTCCCGATAGATCCTTGGATCTACGGTCCAGTTCACATCACTACTTTGGGTTTCAAAGGATCCATCCCCTTCACGATGATTACCTACATTTGTCTAACTTACAAACACTGAGGGATTTGAGGCGTTAATGTTTGTGCCCCTTCTTCAAATCTAACGATCACGATAGACCTTGGATCCTCCCGAATGGATCTCATCCGTTCATCTTCCAAATGCAAGGATATTCCCTTTTGATACTTGAATCTCACTATTCTTCCTGAGATTTTTTGGCTCTGAAAGGCTTAAGAGTTTTGATCTCTTTCTCTTGAACTTAATGCTTGGAAGAATTCTTCTGCACACCCCTTACGTTCAATTACTCAACTCTAGAACCTAAGATGGTCTTGGTCTCTACCCACCTTGCAGAGACTCGGTGCATACATGCACTACCTCTCCTGAGCTTAATAGACTCCATCTTCGCAGTGATTGTGGGGTTCAACCTCCGTAGTCAGGGGAGTACTCACTCGACTCTAGGATGGTGAGGGAAATTCCCTAGGGAAGTGTTTATGAGGAATTAAACTAGAGCATAATGAAAATCAAGCATATGTAAAAGTTATCAAGGAATGAACGCATACTCTTAACTTAATCATTCAATACAGAAACCATTTACAGGCATATAAATACAAGAATGAATCCATTATTTCCAATTCAAAGCATAAGGCATAAAAACACTGATCAGAACCATAAGGCGTGATGCAATTGCTGAAAGGGGTGCTCGTTTCCACCCAACCATAGTCTCAGTCAATCCCAATGGATTTACCACTAGCCACCCCCGAGCTTAAGCCACAATGCTTTGAGATTCAATCACTTACTTCCAGCTCAACGAAAGTTAGGGATGAAGGTTACTCTCCTTCTCCTAATAAATAAATATATAAGGATGAAGGTTACTCTCCTTCTGCTGGCTTAATCTCTATTTTTTGTGATCAGAACTCACTGTTCCTCTTTTATTCCTTCCTCATACCTGAGAGTTTCTTCTCTTGTCTCTGCATTTTTCCCCGTAGGTCTTCCTCTATCCACCACACTTCCTTTCTTTCCTTCCTCAGGAAGGTTGCATGTGACTTGAATTCCCAGTCCGTGGTCAAGTATGGAAGCCTTATGGATGGATGGTCTACCCCATCCCTTCATTAATTATTAAGGAGGCCTTCCCACCTACCATCCTGACTTTAATTCATTCTTGGGTCAGAGGGTTGTTCTGATCTGAGCAATTAATTCCAGCATGGTACTAGTTTGGTGGAGGTTAACACAACCATTTTGGGTCCCCTCCACCACCTTTCATAGCATTCGTGGCTTTCTCTTAGCACATCCCCTCTTTCAGTAGTCACGCAATATGTAACCATTTTCTATTAAAAATAACATAATTTACATTCATCGACCTTTTGTACAAAGGTCCATCAAATCAAACATTCACACTTTTAGGTTTTCCATAGTTCCTTAGCCAATATAGTTATATTTACAGACTGGGGGAAATAGGTTGTTACAATTCCCTCCCCCTTAAAGGAACATCATCCTCGATGTTCTATCTGCCAAAATGGAATGTATGTACAGGAGTAAACAAAATCAGATATGTTTGTCTCGTGGCATCCTCCATTTCCCATGTAGCCTCATCTAGGCCAAAGTGTTTCCACTCCACCTTGACCTTTGAAATGGTTTGGTTCCTGAGTGAGGTTTCCTTCCTTTCTAATATGCATTGGGGTTCTGGCAGGAATTCTCCCTTCGGCTCCACCTAGATCATAGACCAGTCATTTATATGATTAGCATCATGTACATATTTATTCAATAATGAAACATGAAAAACATTATGTGCCTTTATAGTGGGAGGAAGTGCTAGCCTATAGAATACAGGTCCCACTCTATCTAAGACTTCAAAGGGTCCATAATATCGAGGTTCCAGTTTGACATAGGCTCCCATTCTCAGGGAACTCTTCCTAGGTCTAACTCTGAGATAGACATAGTCTCTGGTCTTGAACTCTCTGGGATTTCTCTTTCTGTCGGCATAAATGTTATGTCTATTCCAAGCAATCTTCAAATTTTGTCTTATCTGAACCACTTTTTGTTCCATTTCTTTCAGCATGCCGGGCCCAATTGTAATTTGGTCCATTGGATTACTCTAGATGATTGGAATCATGCACTGTCTACCATAGAGAACTTCAAAAGGGATCATCTTCAAGGATTCCTAATAACCGTTGTTGTAGGAAAACTCTACCAATGGTAGGCAGTCTTCCCACTTCTTAGGCTAATGCATTACATGCATCCTTAGTATGTCTTCTACTATTTGGTTAACTATTTTTGTTTTCCCATCAGTTTGAGGGTGATAAGCCATGCTGAACAACAATTTTGTCTGAAAACCGACCATTAGGGATTTCCAAAATCTTGAAGTGAATTTGGTATCTCGGTCAGATACAATTTCCTTGGGCATGCCATGCAGTATAAATATATCCTTCATGAAGATGTTGGCAATATCTATGGCCTTGCAAGTTGATTTGACAAGAACAAAATGAGCAGACTTACTCAGTTTGTCCACCACAACCATGATGGCATCATTTTTCTTGGTTGACTTTGGTAATCCGGTGATGAAGTCCATGGAGATGGTTTCCCATTTCCATTCTGGAATTGGTAGGGGTTGTAACAATCCTTCTAGATGTCAGTGTTCTGCCTTAACTCGCTGGCATTCTAGGCACTTAGCTAAATAGTTAGTTATGTCTTTCTTCAATCCAGGCCAATAGAATTGTTTCCTAGTGGTCGTGATCTTTTTCTGATATCCTGGGTGACTGGTATATGGTATCTTATGTAGTTCATCCATTATGAACCTCTTCAATTCATCACAGTTTGGAACATACAATCTGTTTATGTAGGTCAATAGGCCTTCTTTGAGCATCTAGTAGCCTTCATAACTTATCCTTGTAGGCTCTTGCCTTCGGTATGAGGTCACGGTCTTGAAGAATGGATATGTTTCTTGTGCATTCCTGACTCTTTCCCTGACATCCGTTTCACAGGTGCTTACCGCTGCCAGATGAACTTTTTTTATACTTCTTGTAAGAGCATCAACCACCCTATTTTCCTTTCCTTTGATGTGTTTGATTTCAAAATCAAAATCACTAAGGAGAGGCATCCACCTAGATTTCCTGGCATTGAGTTTTGGTTGATCAAACATGTGTCTCAATCCACAATGGTCTGTCATAAGCAAAAATATCCTACCCAAGAGGTAGTGCCTCCACATTTTTAAAGAATGTACTATGGAAACCAACTCTAGGTCATGGGTCAAATAATTGATCTCATGCTCACTTAATTTCCTGAATGCATAGAAAATTACACATCCCTCTTACATAAGGACTCCTCTGAGTCCTTCCTTGTCGGAATCTATACACACAACGAAATCATTATCCGGGTCTTCAATCTTTAGCACGGGTGCATGGGTCAGTAGGTATTTCAGTTCCTGAAATATTTCTTCACATTTTGATTTCCAAATGAATTTAATCCCCTTTTTCTGAAGGGCAATGATTGGACAACCAATCTTGGAAAAACCTTTTATGAACCTTCTATAGTATCCTGCTAATCCCATGAAGGATCTAATATCGGATACATCCTTTGAGGTAGGCCATTCCATAATAGATATAATATTGTCGGGGTCTACTGCCACCCCTTCCTTAGATATGACATGGCATAATTAATGGACTTGCTTCTGAAAGAAGTCTCACTTGATAAACTTAGCGTAGAGATGATGCTTTCTTAGTACTTGAAGTACGAGTCTAAGATGTTGCTCATGATCCTCCCTATTCTTGGAGTAGTTTAGGATATCATCAATGAAAACCAATACAAATTTGTCCAGGAATTTGCTGAGTACATTATTCATCAAGCACATAAAAGTGGTGGAGGCATTGGTTAACCCAAATGGAACCACCACGAATTCATAGTGACCATACCTTGTCCTGAAGGTTGTTTTGTGGATGTCTTCATCCTTAATCCAGACTTGGTGGTATCTAGAACTTAAGTCGATCTTCGAGAAAATGGAAGCACCTCCCAATTGGTTGAACAGGTAATCGATTCTTGGTAAGGGGTACTTGTTATTTATGGTTGTCTTATTGAGTTTTCTGAAATATATGTACAGTCCGAGGGTGCCATATTTATTTTTCACAAACAAGATGAGCGCTCCCCACGGAGATACACTAGGTTAGATGTAGCCTTTGTCCATCATCTGATGGTAACCCACTAATGAACTACTTCGTTTTTTATTTTTCATATTTTATGTAGGGTACATACCTCAGTAGTTCAAGGAATTTATTGACAAATTCATCTATGGTGAGCTTCCTCAGCTCGAGTTCATAGAATTCCTTAGTCTTCCCATCCATGTATTTCTCTGACAGATACTGCTTCTTGAAGTATTTCTCAAACTGTTTCCATGAAAATTCCTTCTCATGGACTCCTTTCAAATTCCTAAGGTCTTCCCACCAAATGGAAGCCTTTCCATTCAGGTAAAAGATGGCTATTCGAGCCTTCAAGTTTTCAAAGTAGTCATGGACTCTAAAGTATTTCTTTAAACCAAGCTGCCAAACTTTAGCCTCTTCTCCCTTCCTAATATCTCTATCGAAAGAGGGTGTTTTGGCTTTCTTGAATTCTTCAGGATCATGATTTTTGGAATACTTCCACTTCTTTCCTTTCCTTTGAGAATGTGAGCTTTCTCTGCTACTAGAATATCCGTCATATTTGCCAGCTTCCTTTCTAGAGGACTCTACCTATGAGTGTCCCCTACCTCTAGGTTGGGCCTTCTTCGAGGTGCTTCTCCTAGTGTGGTCACTTATGGAGTCATGTTTTTAGATCTCAAGTGGAATTTGACTTCTCTTCTTATGTCTTCAGTCCACATGACTGGTTGTGGGTTCATGTTGTAGTTGCCTCTGTATGTCAGACAATATCTACAACAAGACTGTGTTAATTTCTGCTTGTTTTTCTTGCTCCTTTATCAATCTCTCGTTGTCAGCCTTTTAACTCTGTAATTCGGCCCTAAGGATCCTTATAGTTTTAGCCAGATCATGAGGGGTTTCCACTGCCCTTCTTTCGTTAGATTCTTCATCTCTATTATGGGAGCCATCCCCCACTTCATGAAACATCACCATCCTTTAATATTGAAGTTTTCCCGTGATTTACTGACTGCTCGAGTGTTGACAAAAAAACTTATTGTTAGATAACAATCTATTAGTTCATAAACAATACACGGTTCAATTTCTTAAATGCACACACACAATAGAAAGTTTCATTCTTTCCTTTACTGACATTTTTTACTAGACTTTTTAAAAAATAGGTAAGGTAGAGTGTCACTCTTTTAAAAGTACTCCAAATAGATTTTTTAAGCGACTCGTCCATGAGCCCAAGAAGGCCAAGTGTTGTAACCATGATCTGATACCAATTTGTAACATAACCACGATGGCGTGAGAGGTAAAAGAAAAAAATTATTCTCCTTACAGGAACAAATCCTCTCTTTCTATGGTTCCTCAATTGGAAATTCAGGAACCAGCCCGAACTCCTGGTCAAGGATCTCCGATTATAGAACCAGACAAATCTCTGAGACCTTGGTGGTATCGTTCTGAAATTAAACACATCCCCTTCAGAGTTCCTAGTGCAGGTCTAATACTACCCACGACCTTCCCCTTCACGCTTGTGAAATCTCTTAGTTTGAGAGGTATCCCCTTTTCTGACAAACCCCTTCACATGACCACTAGCGATGACCACAGGTCTAACCAAAAGGTGCTTCATGATCTCAGACCTTGGGTGTTCGCCTCTTGCCTCCTTTGCATGTTCTTCCTCCCAAGTATGTGGATCTCTTCCATGTGTTTTCTAAATCCAATGTATCAGAGTCATTTCGCACTTCGCCCCTTGCAAAGTTTAGATTGCCTTCTCTCAATTCTTCCAATGTCCAAGTCCTCAAACTCTCAGATCTACTTCCACTTATCAACCTTGATGATGGATAGTTTTGATGATTTCATAACTTGAGGACTTCGCAAATACCGCTCTCCTGGGCACTTTCAAGGTTTTAGGCCTCATGCACTTTTCTTGGGATCCAACGAATTTTGGTCCTCGCGCTCAGATTTGACAGCCCAGATATGATCTCCTTCTGCACACTCTTCTAATTGTCTGGACATGGATTCCAATGGTCCAGATCTTTCACAGTGCTTGATACAATAGTCATTGTTGCTCCTCCTCCTGAGCTTTTTCTTTATTCCCTGACTTGGAATATTTTCAGATGTTTCGAAGTTCTTGACCTTTAATTTACTTCCTACGAGCCCTGGTGTATGGGTATTGAATTTCGATTTCCCTCCTGAGCTTACAAAATTGAAACAAGTGGATTCCCTCTTGGTCTCTAGACTCTTAAGGGCAAGACAGAAAAGTGCTTAGCATGGTCACTAACTTCCTTTTAGATGTAATCAAACTAATAAATGAAAGAGAAGGAGAAAGATATGTACCTTATTAGCGATGTTTGTCCTTGCAAAGTCCTAGCTGAGCTTCGATCTTGTGCTCTCTGATAGGTCTTGTAAAACAAACAAAGGTACAAAAGACTTCCTACTCTACTGAGATTAGCTCTAACATAGATCCATATATTGTAGAAAAAATCATGTGGAACAAGCACAAGTTTGAAAGAAACGAGCCAAGCATTGATTATTAATGAGAACAAGTAAAAGTATTTACAATTCTTTGAATGAAGGTGCAATAGCTTCTTCCAATTCTCCTTTTCCAACCCCTTTGCTCAAGTAATATACACTGATTGCTCTGATGACATCTCACTCATTAGATCATAAGTTTCACATCTCCAATATTTTCCATGTTAATACCTTCTTATGATATCATAAGTTAGGTATAATTCTCAATCTCCATTGCCTTTCTGTCAATACTACTTACAGGATCATAAGTTTGGTATCAATCTCTAGTCTCTACTCCATGTATCTTTCATCATGATAAGGCCTCCTTATATAACCTTGGAGAGATCCAACCACTTTAGAGATCTTTGGAATAAGTTGAGGATTCCTCTCCTTCAGTTGAGGATCTTCCCTAAGATCATGCCTTGACCATCTATTTGAATCCAACTACCTTCAGGAGTTAGCGATTCTTCCCTGATTTGCCTCAACAAACCCAAAATTTGCTAAAAAAAAAGGGTAGAGCTCCCCGAAAAGGGTGCACAGGGCACCCAAACATTCCCCCAAAAAGGATCAGGGAGTGCCAACACTCCCTGACAGTGGGTAGGGGAGTGCTCCTCTCCAAAATTTAGTTTTTTAGTGTTTTTTCCAATGGCAAAAGGCTTGTACTTCCTATCAAGTGATTTCTCTTCTTACAAACTAACCTTTGAGGTGTCTTAAGTGTCTTTATGATGTCGTTAGAGGCACGACATATGCAAGATGGTAGTATGATGTTTGTGACACTTGCAACACTTGTGGTCAAGATGCAACACTTGCAGACAATATGTGACACTTACAACACTAGTAATGACGACACTTGTGACACTATCGAAGTGAGTAATTTTGAGGTGTAACAGATTGCCCCCCAAAGTATGAAGTTAGAAGATGATGATGACTAAAGTACTTTGTATATTTTTTTGAGCAAGGGTATGGATGCAGAGAAACCCGAAAAAGATGCACACAACCATCAAACAAATATTATGACATGTTTCAAAATCCAAGGCAGACATACTTATGCTTGAGTGATAAAGAATTTTTAGGTATGGATGCCATAAAATACACTGCGGATCCATAATTATATTGACAAAATGGTATAGCCACCGTAGATACAATGTGGATATATACTCCTATGACCTGAACTGATCATAGCCACGACCAATACAAAGTGGATCTATGTAACAATATATGTGTCATAGTTCAAAAGAAATCCTTCACAACCTGGGCAAAGTACATATAAGAGTGAAAAATCAACCCAGGGTCTTCTTACCAATCCCGATGTAGTACAAAAGTAACCATGTGAATAGATGTCTCGATGTCGAACATGGCAAAAACTACTTGATTACCGGTCAATGATGTAAACTGTTAACAAACGCGAGGGAGATCACCATTGATGTCAATGATTCCCAAGGTAATCTAGTACATTCCAACGAATGTGAATGAATGAGCTGAATTCCAACATCTGTGGAATCACCTAATCAGGGGTCAATGATGTAAGCCCATTGTCGGACATGAGGAGGCCTACCATTGAGACATGCAGGTCCCAAGGTACTAACTGGTTTCTAAGTCTAGTTCCTGGATAATGTATCCCCCATCAACGACATGAAACTGACACAGAGATGTAATTGGTAGATCAAATGAACATGGAATGACATGGGTATTGAAACAAGATGTTTGTGATGGTTGACTCTCGAGGAAGATATTCCCTTGAACACTAAGGCACAACAACAAAAACTTGACATGGACGAAAACTTGATGATGCAGTGGATGCTATGACTCTCGTCAGGTGACCCAAAGGAGTACAAGAAAATCAAAGAATTGGCTCAGTGTAGAGGTTCGACGGATTAAAATGCATGCAAAGACAAAGTGCCATTTTCAAGGGCAACTGTCGGAGTTACTGGTAGTGTTCTCAAAAAAATTCTTAGCTTGCTTCTTTCAATTTCCCCTCCATCCAGATAGATGAGTACCTCTTTTTAATTTAATGAGCTCGAGGAGGGTAACACATGCTCGATATAACTCACCTTCGGTAAGTTCCTCTTCTTTTGTTTAATGAACTGAAAGAAGTAAGGGTTCGATCCCATATGGGCCCTTCAATGTATGTTTGTTTAACGAGTCCAGATTAGGTAAACTCAGTGGTTTTTCATATTTAGAGAGTCTGAAAACAACTTAAAGATGACTCCAATGTTGTCCTTTTTCGTAATGTTAGTTTCGCGAGGCCGAAAAAGAGATAAATTATCACTCGAAAGATGCCCTTTCAAACCTTTTAACAAGTGGGAAAGGAAGCAAGATCACTCGACAATCTTTTCATGTTTAGAGAGTCTGGAAAGACGACTCCAAGGGGTTCCTTTTTCATATATCCATGCGAGTCCGAAAAAGTGATAAAAGTCTACTTGGTTACATTCTCATGTTTTTTCAAGCACGAGAAAGAACAAAGACTAAGATCGGTATGTCCCCACCTTGAAAGCTAGTGCATTAACTCTAGAATTATCATCAAAGTTTGGAGACATGCCCTCCAAGCTTCAATTCATTCACCGACTTTGAGGTTGTCACCAATTTCTCTACTAGATGGAGAAAAAGGATAAGGGCGGATGAAATGAAGATTCAAGAGAGGTGATTGTTTCATTTTTTAACGATCTTGACATAGAAAAATAACTATGCTTAGGGCTCTGGGTTCAATTCCCAGATTGTTGTTTCATTTTTTAATGAGCTTTCTAAAGAGAGGAAGACTATGCTCAAGGCCTCTCTTTCATTTTTTAACGAGCTTGAGACAGAGAAGAGAAACTGTGCTCACGAACTCTGTTTCATTTTTTAACGAGCTTGAGACAGAGAAGAGAAACTGTGCTCATGGACTCTCCTTGATCATGGCTTCCAAGAGAATAATGCTCTGGAAGGACACCGTGTTAAGGGGAAAAACTAAGTCATGAATTCCAAGAGATCTTCACTGGATGGAATAAAATCACTCTGGAAGGAACACATGTCGAGGGTCGCGACAGGGGTAAGGAGATCATGCTCCAATAGCCCTACCAAAGAGATCACCATGTCAAATACCGGATCCAAATCATCAGAAGTTGAATTCATGGGAGACAACGCCACATAATTGACATGTGGGAGGGGAGATATTGTCTTCATATAAGAACCATTTAGGGAGGTAATCCAGTCAGGACCACTGAACGAATGTTGATCAATAGTCACCATTCTTCCATTATGTGGGAAAGATATCACACGAAAAAGAGTGGACATAATAGCTTTCATGGCATAGAAATAATCCTACCCAAGGAGTAAAGTGAAATCCAAGGGGTCTCGGACTACCATGACATTAATAAAGACAGTTTTCCCTCCCAAAGTTACCGGAAACTAAGGAAGGGTCCCTAAAGGTTGACTAGTTCTTCTATTAAAAGATAACAGATTCTGTGTAACTGGTGCAACCTGAGGACAACCTAAAGTGTGCCAAGCAACAAAGGACAAAATACTAACGGATGCACCTTCATCTATCAGTGTTTGAGGAACGTCCCAACCACAAACCTGTACTGTAATCTGGAAAGGAATGTGAGAGGGAAGATGAGGTCCTATTAGCACACCCTAATAAAAAAGGATGGACTCATTACTTAGAGGGGGTTTCGTGAGAGAATGAGGAATGCCCCCCATCATGGTAGATTTTGTATCAACGAGAAAAATGTGGGCAGTATCGGGTTTACTCTCTAGAGGGAGAGTAGGATCAACCGATGATGGGATCATATCAACCACACAGGCACTCTTTAGAGGAAGAGTGGGATTGACCGATGATGGGATCAGATCAACCACACAGGCACTCTTCAGAGGAAGGGTGGGACTGATCGAGAAAGGGACTATATCAACCACTTTGGCACTCATCAAAGGAGTGGGATCGACCGATGACAGAACCGGATTGACTACTTGGGTTTCATTCTCCAAGGGGAGAATGGGGTCAACGTGTGGAAACAGATTGACCACTTTGGTGTAACTCTCTAATGGGAGAGTGGGGTCGACTGAGGACAGAACCAGATTGACCACTTTAACACTCTTCAGATGAAGTGTGGTACTGACTGAAAAATAAATTGGATCAATCACTTGGGTTTCACTTTGTAGATGAAGAGTGGGGCTGACCGATGACGGAACTGGATTAGTTACTTCGGTGAGTGGTTCAACCAAGGATGAAACTATATTGACCACCTGATCAACCGGATTGACCGGAGATGGAACCGGATTGACCAATCCATCAACTAACGATGGGTTGGGAGAAAGCTTACGATAACCTTTTGGAAGTTGAAGTTTTTCCAAAAGAGAAGAAGCCTTGTCCATGTGAGGACAAAGGTGAGAATAATGATCACCTTTACATAACATACAAGGGAATTTGATAGTTGTCTTCTTCTTACCAACCTTAACGTCACTAGTTGACGGGGTATCATCGACATGACCAGCAGAGGCCGATGATGTGGAGGACCACATTTCTAAGACCTTGGGAATACCAGGGCAATTCCTGAGAAAGTGGTCACCCTTACAAAGATTGCAAGGGAATTTGGGTTTCAGATTCTTCATTTCAATATTGTTGACCTCATCAACACTCCTAGTACTATTAATAGTAGCTGGCTTCTTGGATTTAACATCTGATGTTGTTGGAGCCTTGGTCCTTTTCGGGCTCTTCTTCTTCTTCTCTTTCTGTTTCTTCTTCTTCTGATCAACTTGGCTACTTTCTTTAGAGCATTCACTAGATGAAGAAAGAGAAAGGGAAGGAGACTTAATGGGTGAATAATGCGAAAAATTGACATGAGGTTGATGTGTGGGTGGTGTACTGACATCTAAATTATTATCTGCAATCGAAACATTCGGAGGATTCAAGATCACTGGAGTGGGGAACAACCAAACCGGTAATCCAATGGTGAGTCCCGGAAGACTCAATGTGGCAATGTACGAAGGACCAAAGTTTCCAAAATAAGGAAAGGTGTAAGGTTCCCCAGGACAAGGGGTGCCTCCATTAGTACTCTCAGGATTTGACGCCATTAACACTAACTCGACCTAAGGTCCACTAAGAAATACAAACAACACACGCTATGAATCCGAGAAGAAAATAATCAAACAAAACTTCCTACAATGAAACCACTAGTTGGTGATGAAATCCAACTTCGTGAGATCAAAATAGGAAGGGGCAGGGATAGAGTGGGTGGATCAATTACATTGGCAATTTGCTTAACGGACTTACACCTTGGTGCAAGCTTCCACGCAGTAATTGTGGATTTACCCTTCAAGGAGCCTGAGTGAGTTTGACCAACGTCTGTTCCAAGTACAGTGAGACTTCCCTTCACCATCACCTTGTGTCAGACCCTAAATATTATGACTACTAAGGTCACCAATTCATAGTCAGTCCCTAGGCAGGTACAATCAACAGTTCAATCCAAATGTATGGGTAGGATAACAAGTCCAAAATCAACTTGAGAGGCTCCCACACATAATCTTGGGTATACCTTCAAGTGACCCCCAATATACGATCTGACCACTACAAACAGTTGAACCACAAAGGGATAATCTCTGTAACTCACCTGAATGCAACCTCGTGCATAACCCTTGTGTGAGAGGGGGGTCCCATAAATCCTATACAAAAATTGGATTTTCTCTCCCTATCGCAAGATGCTAAGTTTGTTTGATAGCTTTGGAAATTTATCCTTTCAACCTATTCCAAATCCCTACACCTTAAACTAATGTAGGTTTGCTAACAAAGATGTAAAAAGTCTAATAAATTTTAGTTAAGCGTTGACTTTAGTGGCTGTTGTTTACTCAGAGGTGTATGAGAGTGAAGACTGATGATATTATGACTCAGTTCCCAAAACATGCATAAGAAATGATAAACAATCTTTTCTTTTAATGAATGTCTAATTAAGGGAAGGAGAAGGATTTTCCTCGCACTGTCAAACACTAATATGAAATGAACTCATGCAATAGTCCTCAATAAGGAATCCAATTCAATGCTAAAATGGTTATATGTGACTGATAACCAGTAGATGTAAAGCTTCTTATGCTAATCAGACTTCAAGAGTTGTGAGATTTAAGCAATCTGGAAGCAAACCTCACATAAACCAAAAGACACCCTTGTTTTGATCAAACAAGAAACAAAAACTCAAAAACTCAAAAGGAAGGAGAAATAGCTTGGACAATATGACTCAAATATCATAAAGAAAAGATCAAAAGACCTTTGAAACCCCTTACAAAGTTTTCACTCATTCAGATAAACGAGAAGAAAACAACAAATTGAATCCAAATCGTGAAGGACAAATTGCAAAGTAAGGACAAATGTCAAAAAATACAAACAAAAGAGGATGAATCCTTAGAAAACAGGGTATTGAAGGCCAATACCAAGATGGACTGAGAGTATGAGGCCCTGAGCAAATGTAAAAGGTAAAAACTAAACCCAGAAATTGAAAAACTAAAGGTTTTTCACTAAATATGGGATAGCGCTCTAGTGTAAGGGGTACCAGAGTGCTCCAACACTATGTGTAAGACCACCAGGGAGTGTTGGTGCTCTGCTAACAAGGGTAGGGGAGCGCTCTTCTACAAAATCTCAGAAAAATGACCAAAAACTCAGAAAATCAAGGAAATTCAGTCAATCAGGGTGATCCTAATGACATAATGAGGCAATCAAACAAATCTAATAATAAAAAAGAAAATGTGGAGAAGATAAAATCAGTGGGAAAAGGGCCAAAACAAGATTTGGGAATGGAAACAAAAATCAGAGCTCCTCCTCGGTGGAGTCACCAATTTATGTTGTAGGTGAATCCCCCTGTGGACAAGTGGATTCCCTCTTGGTGTCTAGACTCTTAAGGCCAAGACAGAAAAGTGCTTAGCATGGTCACCGACTTCCTTTTAGATCTGATCAAACTAACAAATGAAAGAGAAGGAGAAATATATGTACCTTATTAGTGACGTTTTTCCTTGAAAAGTCCTGGCTTAGCTTTGATCTTGAGCTCTCTGATAGGTCCTATGAAACAAATAAAGGTACAAAATACTTCCAACTCTACTGATATTAGCTCTAACATGGATCCATCTACTATAGACAAACTCATGTGTAACAAGCACAAGTTTGAAAGAAACAGGCCAAGCATTGATTATTAATGAGAACAAGTAAAAGTACTTACAATCCTTTGAATGAAGGTGCAACAACTTCTTCCAATTCTCCTTGTCCAACCCCTTTGCTCAAGTAATATACATTGATTTCTCTGATGACATCTCACTCATTAGATCATAAGTTTCACATCTCCAATCTTTTCCATGTTAATACCTTCTTATGAGATCATAAGTTAGGTATAATTCTCAATCTCCATTGTCTTTCTGTCAATACCACTTACAAGATCATAAGTTTGGTATCAATCTCTAGTCTCTACTCCATGTACCTTTCACCATGAGAATGCCTCCTTATATAACCTTGGAGAGGTATAACCACTTGAGATATCTTTGGAATAAGTTGAGTATTCCTCTCCTTCAATTGAGGATCTTCCCTCAGATCGTGCCTTGACCATCTATTTGAATCCAACTACCTTTAGGAGTTGAGGGATTCTTCCCGGATTTGCCTCAACAAACCTAAAATTTGCTAAAAAAAAGGGTAGCACTCCCCCAAAAGGGTGCACAGGGCACTCAAAGACTCCTCCAAAAAGGCTCAGGGAGTGCTAGCACTCCTTGACAGTGGGTAGGGGAGCGCTCCTCTCCAAAATTCAGTTTTTGAGTGTTTTTTCCAATGGCAAAAGGCTTGTACTTCCTGTCAAGTGATTTCTCTTCTTCCAAACTAACCTTTGACATGTCTTAAGTGTCTTTATGATGTTTTTAGAGGAATGAAATATGAAATATGGAAGTATGATGTTTGTGACACCTACAAAACTTGTGGTCAAGATGCGACAATTGCAGACAAGATGTGACACTTACAACACTGGTAATGACAACACTTGCGACACTATCGTAGTGAGTAATTTTGAGGTGTAACACTTAGGGAATTTTGAATTCTCATGTACACCTTGTGTTAATCCACTCATGTCGGATCAATGATCCATGACCTTCCTCAATCCCATGGTCCAGATAACATCACAACTTCAGTTCTCGAAAGTTTAATCACGCCAACGTGCGATTATCCCAATGTGTGAAATCCGATTTCGCCAATTCGACGGTCAAGGAGGGTCCCTATAGATCCTTGGATCTATGGTCTAGGTCACATCACTACTTAGGGTTTCAGAGGATCTGTCCCCTTCACAATGATTACCCACATTGATTGAACTTGTGAATACTGAGGGAGTTGAGGCATTAACGCCTGTGCCCCTTCTTCAAATCTAACGGTCACGACAGACCTTGGATCCTCCCTAACGGGTCTCGTGCGTTCATCTTTCAAGTGAAAGGATATTCCCTTTTGATACTTGAATCTCGCTATTCTTCCTGCGTTTTGTTGGCTTTGAAAGGCTTAAGAGTTTTGCGCTCTTTCTCTTGAACATAATGCTTGGAAGAATTCTTTCGCACACCCCTTACATTCAATTACTCAAATCTAGAACCTAAGATGGGCTCGGTCTCTACCCACCTTGCAGAGACTCGGTGTATACATGCACTACCTCTCCTGAGCTTAATAGACTCCATCCTCGCAGTGATTGTGGGGTTCAACCTCTGCAGTCAGGGGAGTACTCACTCAACTCTAGGATGGTGGGGGAATTTCCCCAGGGAAAGTGTTTACGAGGAATTAAGCTAGAGCATAAGGAAAATCAAGCAGATGTAAAAGTTCTCAAGGAACAAACACATGCTCTTAACTTAATCATTCAATACAGAAACCATTTTTAGGCATATAAATATAGGCATGAATCCATTATTTCCAATTAAAAGCACAAGGCATAAAATCACTTATCAAAACCATAAGGAATGATGCGATTGCTGAAAGGGGTGTTCATTTCCACCCAACCATAGGTTCATTCACTCCCGATGGATTTATCACTGGCCACACCTGAGATTAAGAAGTGATGCTTTGAGATTCAATCTCTTACTTCCAGCTCAATGGAATTTAGGAATGAAGGTTACTTTCCTTCTCCCAATACATAAATAGATAAGGATGAAGGTTACTCTCCTTCTCCTGGCTCAATCTCTATTTTTTGTGATTAGAAATCACTATTCCTCTTTCAGTCCTTCCTTGGACCTGAGAGTTTCCACTCTCGTCTCTGGATTTTTCCCTGCAGATCTTCCTCTACCCACCACACTTCCTTTCTTGCCTTCCTTAGCAAGGTTGTGTGTGGCTCAAATTCCCAGTCCGTGGTCAGGTATGGAAGCCTTACTGATGGGCGGTCTGCCCCATCCCCTCATTAACTCTCGAGGAGGCCTTCCCACATACCAGCCTGATTGTAATTATTTCTTGGGTCAGAGGGTTTTTCTGATCTGAGCAACTAATTCCATCATGGTTCTGTTTCAGTGGAGGTTAATGCAACCATTTTGGGTCACGTTCACCACCTTTCATAGAATTCGTGGTTTTCTCTTAGCACATCCCCTCTTTCAGTAGTCATGCAGCACGTAACCATTTTCTATTAAAAATAACATAATTTACATTCATCGACCTTTTGTACAAAGGTCCATCAAATCAAACATTCACACTTTTAGGTATGCCATAGTTCCTTACCCAATATAGTTATATTTATAGACTAGGGGAAACAAGGTGTTACAAAAATCCTGCCAGGTTCATGTCCTCTTCCATTTCCATTAGTTGACTTAGCCTCTCATCTACTACGCCTCTTTCTGTCATGTTGGTAATTTTTACATTCACACTTTTAGGTTTTCTATAGTTCCTTAGCCAATATAGTTGTATTTATAGATTGGGGGAAACAGGGTGTTACATAAATCCTACCATGCTCATGTCCTCTTCCATTTCTATTATTTGACTTAGCCTCTCATGTACCGTGCCTCTTTCTGTCATGTTGGTAATTTTTTCTATGCGCATACTAGGTACCCGAAATTCTAATGGCACCACTGCTTCCTGTCCATACACTAATTTGAACGGTGTATTTCCTGTCAAATTATTTCATGTGGTCATGTATGCCCATAATACTACTAGTATTTTCAATTCCCAATCATCAATGTTCACATTCTAGATCTTAGTCAATGCATTTTCCAAAATCTTATTAAAATCTTCTACTGCTCCATTTTCCTGAGGATGATATGGTGTACTCTTCTAGTGGTAGACTTCAAACTCCTCAGTCATAGACTTGATGGTATTATTAATAAAATGAGTTCCTTGGTCACTCATCAAAGTCCTAAGACATCCAAATCTGGTGATCATTTTCTCAAATAAGAAGTGTGTTGTTGTCTCTATGCTACAATCTTTGACTGGTGCTGCTTATGCCCATCTTATTAAGTATTCAGTTGCAACAATGATATATCTAGATCCTGACCTTTTTGTTGGTAGATTAATAGGTCCAAAAAATTCTATTTCTCGTTTGTCAAATACCTCCAGAGTCACTTGTGGTCTTAGAGGCATCTCATCCCTTCTGTTGGGTTTGCCAACCCTCTGACATACATCACAGTTCTGAAAATATTCCTTGGCATATTTATGGACTGTTGGCCACCATAGTCCTGCGTGTAATACCTTATGTGCGGTATCGTTTACTGCATAGTTTCCTCCAACTATACCTTCATGAGCTTCTGCCAAAATTCTGGGCCATTCATGTTCGAATACACACCTCAAAATGATATCTGCTCCCATCTTGTATAAATGAGCTGCAATGAGTTGATAGTCTACAACTCTAACTACCAAGTTTTTCTTTTGCGCGATGCTAAAGTCTTGTGGCACAACCCATGTACTTAAGTATTCAAAAATATCATTGAAGTATTCATCAGCTATCTATACTGAAAATAATTGTGCATCAGGGAATTTGTCTTCCAAATTAGTAGGCTCTTCTCCATTGGTTACCCTTTACAGCTGATCAGGTCCTGCATTCATCTTTCCTTGTTTGAATATCACTTCGAAATAAAATTATTGGAATAATAATAGCCATCTACAGATCCTCCCCCCCAACAATGGATTATTGACTAGATATTTGAGGGAAGAATGGTCTGTGAACATTTTAAAGTGTTTACCTAGTAAATAGTGCCTGAATTTTTGAAGTGCGTATACCATGGCTAGGCCTTCTCTTTTTGTGGTGTTGTACTTATTCTCTGATTCTAACAAATTTATGCTTGCAAAGGCTATAGGATGGTCTAAGTCCCCTACTCCTGGCTGCACTAGAATTGCTCCAAGTGTTATGGTTGATGCATCTACGTGCACATGAAATGTCTTTTCCCAATTTGGAAATACTAATATAGGTGATGTCACCATGTTTTCCTTTAGAGTTCCCAATACTTTCTAACAATCCTCATTCCACTAAAATATGGTGTCATTTTTTAACAATTTTTCCATTGGTGCAATAATCTATGCATACCCCTTTATAAATTTCTTGTAATAGCATGTATGTCCCAGTGTGGCTCTTAACTAGCACACTGACTTTGGTGGTGGTAAATTCACAATGATTGCAATCTTAGTAAGGTCAACCAGTAAACATTGTTTACACACTATATGTCCCAACAATATCCCAAAAGGTGTATAAAAAATGCATTTCTTGATGTTTAATGATATATGACATTGTCTGCATCTTTCCAACATTAGTCTTAACACTTCTACATGGTCCTTTAAAAGAATGTATACAGTCCAGTCATCCAGATATACTTCTAGAAACATATGTATGAATTCCTTAAAAACAACTATTAATACTCTCGAAAAAATGGTTGGTGCATTCTTCATTCCAAATGGCATGACTCTATACTGGTAGGATCCCCATTATGTATAAAAATTAGTCTTATACATGTCCTCTTGAGATATTTTAATCTTATGGCAACCTGAGAATCCATCTGTGAATGAATATGCTTCCTAGCCTCCCACATTCTCTAAGACCTCATTTGTAAAAGGGGCAGGGAAAGGGTCATGTAAACAAGCATCATTAAGTTTCCTCAAATCTAAACAAATCCTTATCCTGCCTTTCTTATTTTCTTGGAATACCATGGGACTGATCCATTCATATTCCTCTACTGGTTCTATAATGTCAGCTTCCAACATTTGGTCAATTTTTTCTTTCACTTTCTGCTTATACACTGGATTTAGTCTGTAAGGTCTCTGTCTGACATGTCTAGCCTCAGGTTTGAGGGGTATCTTCATATCAACTAGTTATGCCTTTCATTTCTATAAAGTTTGTTGGGAACATGCCATTGTATTCACATAGTAACTATGCTATTCTTTCTACTGTTTTCTCATCCCAATAGTCTCCAATACTTTCCATTTTAGGATTTTCATTTGTCCCAATGTTGACTTTCTTAAATTTGATTGGTGTAGAAAATAATTATGAATCTAGAGATGGACCTTCCACCTCTCCTTCTTCCTCAATATCTGTAATATGAATGTTGCACAGATCATCCTCATCTAGTGCTTCCTCTTCAACATGATAGCATGCAAGTAACTCTTTGACTGTCTATATGTTCTGTTGTTGCTATTCTGTCATGATTTAAACTTTTGGTTCATCAACAAATATCATTCCCCGTATCAACTTTAGCGTTGAATCAATGTTGGGGTTCTAATGTTCGAATGAGAAGGTTACTACAAAATTCTGTTGTAATATTGTCCATTCTGTAGTGCCTTTGCACATCTACTCATATATATACTAGTTCCCTAGGATTCCTCCCAATGTATGGATAAAGTGATGAGGCCATTCCTCTAGTGGTATCATCCTCCACTGTGTCCTACACTTATCCAAGTGTTCCACTGATGTTCCTTTTTCATCATACCTCTACATTTTAGTGCTCCCCTGTTCTGCACCAAATCTAATGCACAGTAGTCATTTACACTGATACCAGTCTTGAATTGTTTCTTTGTGTGCACCCTACCACCTTGTAGGCGTTTCCTTGAGTGAAATATCTAGGGATAAGATCCTCTGATTTTATAACACTTTGTCTTCATATTTTATCAAGAATTCCTCTAAGTCATTTATCCCATGAAAATTGGGAGGTTCTCTTATCTCTGTACCAACCCATCTTACTGTGCGGTCTATTCTCGTGCACCTCCTTACGGAAAATTTATGTAATCATTGTTGCCAATTCCCTAAACTTGTGTCTAAGTTGGAAGTACATGATGTAATGCTTCTCCAGTTGAGTACCCCATCTACAGTTGGGTTAACATAATCCTATTCTTGCGCAGTGGTTCTGTATAACTGGTTTATTTCTTCCAGATCCAAAAAAGTGGCCTCTACAAACCTTTCTCCTTCTGAAGGATCTAATGGTGCAATGAATCTATATTCATCTGATTCAAAAGTCATTTTTCTTGTCTTTAGGTTGATTATATCCTGGTTATCAAATGCCCAATCCAATCCAAACAATGTTGGGTAAGGTGTTGTGACATTCACTATCTCTATCAGTTCAAAATATGTCATAGTGTGCATTCCATCCAAATCTACTATCATTACTTTAAGACTTCCAATAGGTAACACTCTGTGTTGATTTTCTAGTTTCAACTGTTGGAGATATTACACACTCACCTATAATTATTTTCCTAAGTTTGATAGTCCAATGTTGAGAACGATTTCTTAGATGAGAATATTCTCTCTAGAGAATATTCCTTTACAAAATAGGGGGTTCCTCTTTAGCTCAGAGTCAGTTACACTCAGTTAGACTAGTGGAAGTCACTCATGCATGGAAACCTTGGTTTTATCACCACCAGTTGCATGTGTCTCTCTCACTTCCACACATGTGTCTTAGTTAACTGATGATTGCATGGATCAATTAATTAGGACTAGGTGGTAGTTCACTCCAGTGTCTATCAGTCAGTGTCTAGATCTCTCTAGATCACTACTATAGTGCATTAGTTACTCATGTAGCCTATATCTATTGTAAATTATTCACTCTTTGAGTGTGGAATAAAGTTAATGAGAATTCTTCCATTCTTTCTCTCCTTCTTCTTTCTCAATTTCTCTCTGCAAATGTGTGTAGTATTTTCTAGCTAGATCTATTTTGTGTAGGTTCAAAAAATTTACATGGTATCAAAGATGAAGAAATTCCAAGCAAAATATACACCAAATTATTTTTGCAGGTACTAAAGATTGAAGAATGAAGAAAATATTTTTTATTCGTCGGAAATACTTCTCACGCCTCATAACTATTTGGAATGGAAGCCAAAAATTCTTCTTTTTCTTAGATGCAGAGTTTTGTACCAAATAACTATGGCAACGAAAGTAGAGCCTGATTCCTTCGATGAGAAAAATGACTTTCTCAATAGACAAGATATGACCATAGGATGTATCCTATGGTTTATTTCTCTTGAAATTCACCATCAAGTATATGATGACTCACAAGACTCAAATCCAAATGAATTATGGACCAGATTGGAGGTTCTATTTGGGAATAAAGAATATTGTGAAGATTTTATGCAAGAGGTTGAACAGATAGAGCCATAAGAGAAGCCATCATAAGATCAAACATTTTATTCTAAAGAGTCTTCTACACAAGTATTTGCAAAAAAATGTATTCCATTAATTGAAGATGATGTCTACTCCATTTCAGGTTTTTTTTCTTAATTTCATGTGGAATATATATGGCATGCATCTTAGGGGTCACATGCATACACTTTTTCATGCACAATGCATGCATCTTAGGAGACAAAAAGGGATCTGCGCACATCAGACTCAATTATGATATTTTCTGAGAAAAAATTGTAGAAAAAAATTGGATATTTGAATTCCTCTCGGGAAAATATCCAATTTCAAAAAACCAATCGTCTGAAACAGAGTCCAAGAAGTGAAGTTATGATCATTTTAAAATCAACAAAATTTCAGCGTTTTTTCCGGAAACGACCGAACTGTTTTTAAAGTTTCATCCAAACTTTATTTGGATCTTCTTCATTACAAGAAGAGAAAGTGGATATGTGTTGACATCTCAATGGTGCATCTACTTCATCATATTCATGCAGACATCTACATCTTCAACAAAATCTTTAAAGAACACAAACTTGCACAGTTGTGAGGTCTTCTTGGAGTGAAGGACATGGTTGCTTAGCAACTGCTTTTTGTTCCTTCTCATATTTTTTTTTATGCATTGTAATTTGAGGGGGGGTTTTCCCATGAGGTTTTCCCTCTTTCTTTGTTTTTTTTTTCAGTGTCTCATTCTTATATGCATTGCATAATGGGTACCTAACAATGCCTTGGTTGTCGGGACCCATTCATCATGTACACCCTAGTAGTGTTCAGAGTGGGTGTTGGAGATATTACACACTCACCTAGAATTATTTTCCTAAGTTTGATAGTTGAATGTTGAGAATGATTTCTTAGATGAGA